>BQNB010005073.1:0-61856 GCA_026074375.1 Tanacetum coccineum | reverse complement strand
AAACTTGATATACATATTTACATGTCAAAGTATCATGGGAACATATGTTCATGGGCTATATGATTCTTCGACAACAACCTTACATACGTGATCATATTCATGCATATTGCACGAATCGGTTGAAGTTTCTTTTCTTTTCTAGCTCCCGAGAAATGTAAAGGCACAAATCCTAAAATTTTGATGTATTAATATGTACTGTATGTATTAACGCTCCTAGCTAGCTAGCTAGCTTCGTGCCAGGATCGTTGTAACACTCTTTCAACATCAATGTAGTTGTTTAATTTGTCTTAATTTGCTCCTGATTAATTTGTTTATACTATGCCAACGACCTTGTTCAAACAAGACGGTCTAATTAGCAAGTAAATTGTCTTTCATGGCCATTAACAGCTGCCTTAATACTACTCGATCTTGTTTTGAAAGTCTAAGATTAGGCTCGTGAGGCTGTTAGGTTCGTAAGTTAAAACAAAGAAAATCTAGATCGAGTTAGCTAGGCGATGATTCATGAACGGTTAACAAATGGATGAACTATATTTTTTGAGAAATACAACAAAATATGTGATGTTAAAGTTAGATCTTGACAAGACGCATACATATGTAAAAAGTGTATGTTATGCTACATTCTAAGTATAAATTTGTTGGTTTCTTTATATATTTAGCCACAAGAGGCCCCTTATGAAAGGTACAAACAATGTGACATTTTGTAATTTGTAAGTTTCTAGGCATCTTAAAGTGAGAATAAGTTATAAAAGGCAGGATGTGGTGTATAGTCTTATAGTCTTGTGTAGTAATCATACACAAGAAAATGAAATGAAAGAAAAGAGTGAAATGAAATGAAAGAAAAGAGAAAGTTCGTTAGATGAAAAATAAGAAGAAAAAATAGAGAAATTATTAATAATGCTTTGTGTTCTTGAGTTAAAAATAAATAAATAGTGAAAATGAAAATAGTAGGTTCATTTACAATTATATCTATATTTTTAAGTTTTGAAGTTTAAGAAATAAGGATAGTTTTGCATTGGACATGAAAAACTTTAGTTTACTACTATTTCATCTCATTTATGAGAGAAAAGTTTTAGCCACATTGTCCTCTCAAATTTCTTTCATTTCATTCATTTTCTTTATTTAAAAAAATAGAGAACATAAATTCTTCACAGATTCTTTTTCTTTTCCTTCATTTATCCTCAAAACTAAACTTGTAACATAGTGTAATAAAAAAGAGATAATTAAAGATGATTCTCTTTTAGCCTTTTTCTAAGCACCAAAAGATCTTTTGTTTTAATCAACACCAACTCCTTAAGGAAAGGCATACCTTAATCTTCAAGAGGAGATAACAAAAGCAACAATTATTTTCATGAGTTGTATTTGTGTGCATGTGAGAGAGAAAATCAAAGAAGCTTTGTTTTCATTCAAACGTAATGAGTAAATTAAGACTAAGTAAAGTTGAAATGTTATTTGAGTTGTTTAGTTGTATCTTAAAAGACATCGGAAGGTGTTGTCATATGAGATTGTGTATCAAAGAAATTAAAAGAGACCCACCATTGCATTGCATGGGACCAAAGCAAAGAAAAATTGCATGATACCATTCCTAGCACTCTTTCACATTCTCGTGTTTTTTAATCTTTAAGTCTCTCACTTTTTGTTTGGTGGTTTCTTTGTTTAATTCTTACCACCCTCGTTGATTAAATTAAAACAAATAATAAATAGAGTTTTTCTAACTTGTGTTTCAAGGCACAAGTTAAAAGACTGTGTGTCATCTTTTAAATGATCAGTCGTTATTGAATGACCATCATTATTTATCAGCATCAGGCCTTACAACCACAGATTATTCAAAAAATGACACGCAGTTAATGAGATCCTCTCTAAAAGCAAAAGTTAGAAAAATCCAAACAAATACCCTTTTTGATTGAGATTACCACCACTCCCACCAAACAAACCCTTTAACTTTCTGGCCATATATTCGCGACTTTACCTACATATATAGTTGAAAATTAAGTTTCAAGATCTTCAGTTTCACGTTGGTGAAAATTGTTTACACACTTTATTCTCCTTTACCTTTTTCATGGTTCTTGAGTATTGAGTTAAGTTTTACCATAAAAAGTGGTTTTACTAGTCATATTGAAAACAAAGGCGAAAATGGAGACAATAATTCGAAATGGTGATGTATCATTAGATGGCTTTTATTGAACAATCCTAGCAAACTTGATTAAAGTTAAACACAGTGGGACAACTTAACAAACGCGTCATGAAAGTCGTCAATGCTATAACACTACATAGGGTGTCGTGTATGTATGTAGGTAAATATCATTTTTACCGATAATGTGATTATCATGTACAGGAAAACATAGACACCTCATCAACCACCTCATTTAGAATTTGCTTTAGAAAGCGATATGATTATACAAAATGTTATCGCATCCATTTCGATATTAATATTTGACAAATTGACAATTATGTATCATCTAGACAAAAACAAGAGGTTGAGCATTTTGTTGCATCATAACGCTAGAGCCATATCGGACATGGTGTCATAGTAGTTTGTGTTGTCAGGACCAGCCCACGCCGTGGTTCTTTTATATTATTATTGGTATTTTAAGTTGTAAGGTCATGGGTGTCTTATAATATTAACAATTAAAAAATAGAAGGAGAATGTTTTGTGTTGAGTTTACACGTTCTGATATGAAGAAATAAAAATCTAAAGGTGACAACACTTTAAACAATGACACAAGACTCATAGTACCATGCATACCTTGTGCTCTTACAACTACAAAGCACGTACGATGAGTTGAGGGTTGGCTTGGTGTTACCAAAAAGGTAAAAAAGGATTAGCTAAAATGATGAATAAAACCCATGCTTAAAGTATTGAGTAGATAAGAGTTGGTTTGGTGTTATTAAATGGGTCATAATCCAGGAAACAAATAATGCTAAAACATAAAGAGATGGGTGTTAGTTGTTTTCTTCGTAATCACTTATGACCACCCAACCAAATGATGGTCCATAAAATTGGTTGTCATGTTCATTTCTGTAATTGCCTTCCAAGAAATACCCACCAAAACAGTCTTATATAACACATTAAAAATCTACTGTAACAATGTTAATTTATGGTAGGGGAGTGCGATGTCCGTAGCCTGAGATTTCAAAGCCTTGTGCAAAAACTTGTGTCGTAAATAAATATACCGGTCAAAGAATATAACTATAAAATCATAAAGGAGATATACATTCCGAGGCCTTTAAATTTTTTGAGATTTTGTGCAATTACACACCTCGCACATCCTCATACACGGCTCTGGAGAGTGCATATATATAGGTTAAAGTTTTGTATTCGATTCCAACGGACCACAGAGATTGCCTAGCTACTTGCTAAGGGCATTAGGCCTAATTTTTCGCTACGCACTTTCTTTTAAAAATGTCCTCGAGATATTGACATATAAAAGATAAGATTCTCGATGCCCCTTATACATTGGTATTTTTCTGCTATAAAAAAGTGGTGACGTTTAATACAAACAAATAGTGTAGACGTCTCATATATACCCTGGTAAATGTACAAGATATATATACATATGCGTAATTAAGGCAATATAAATAAATACTTCTAACTTCAGTATTGCCCATAATGAAGAAACAGTACGTTTTATGAACTATCCCAAAATACTTGGCATATTTACCATATAACAACCACAAAATTATCTTTTACAATATAGTTCATGCATTTTGTATCTCAGCCTATTTAAAATAGAGATCGTGTCAAATGAGTGTTTTTCAACTAAATTCTGTACGAAACACAAAATATGCATTTCTCAACTTAACAAATGAAATTAGAAAACACATGTTTTTTTTCCTTGTTTTCTTTGTAAAACCTCTTATTTTAGTGTCTCGTTTATTGTGGTGTTATTTTGCATTTCTACATGTCAATCTTACTTTGCAACCAAGAAAACACATAACTAAAGTGATTTTTCCGGTATGCTAATTAAGAAGCCAACTCTTATCAAGTTATTTAAGCAGAAGAGCAACTTGGTCGAACTCGCTCGCTCGTCTTAAACTTTATCAAAGTCTCAAGACGGTAACTTGGTTGACAAATCATACCGTGTAATAAATATCGATGAGCTATACATTTGAATCGAGTTAGTGCTAATTTGTGAACCATTTAAGTTGGTGCTAGCTTGCCATAATAAAAGTATATAGACATGCATCACAAACATTGGTCCTTAATTTGAGAAAGTGTTGCACATTAAACTTTTAATATTCCCTGTTCATAACCCACAATTAAACTATTTATAAAGGGTTCTACTATTAAAACTCAAATTTCACTAGATGTACTCTTTTTTTATTTATATTTTTTAAAAGCTACCTTAGTAACCCTTTTGACTAATTATATTTTCCAATCCCAATGTTAGTTTTTTATTATTTATTTAATATAGTGTTATCAATTAATACAAAGTTACTAACCATATTATAAGTAAAATCTAAGAAATGAACCATACTTGCTTTCGTATTGTATCATACATATAAAACGTAGTAGTAAAAAATAAGGACTGTCTAATGAATCATATACATGAACCTGTAGACATAAAATAGACATACAAATGTGATTGTAACTTTATTAAGTTTTTAAACCAAAATGTAAAACTTATTTATTTATAAATTAACTTTAAATAATTCAATAATGAATACAAATATGTCGAATACAAAAGTTTGTCGGATATTAGGCTCTGCGGATGTTGCGATAGCTTAATACATCGTTTATATTCTATACATGTTCACACTAGCACTTACTTTATTTTGATATTTATGAGCTTACTTTATTTTGACATTTATGAGACTCTTAAAGGATGTAAATCTGTACAATCACTTATTAAGATGATGTAAATATTTTTAATGGAAAGTGACATCTTTATTGGTTCTACTTCCTATTTTTATGAAGAGATTGAATCTTTTTATCTAGTCTCAAAACCATTCTCGTTTTTGTAAGTGTGAAAATTTACAATCATTTCATATTTTCACCGATATGGGATTTGTGAATTTTTTTTATTCTTTCTAATTTTTTATTTGGTGGGTTCACTGTACTTTTACTTTCATGTTATGTCAAATTGTTTCTTATGTAGCTAACACATACAAAGCGAAAAATATGTTTAATCAATGTAAAAAAAATTACTTGCAGTGTTGACTTTTAGGTTTGGATAATAGTTATTTTATTAGTATTTATATAAAATTATTTTGGTACTTATTTTGTTTTTTATATACATTGATGATTTTAATTTCTTGCATGTTTTTTTTCGCAGAAGTAATAATGTTATCTTTCCACGAAAACAACTCAACTGAAAATGATGATCTAACTTAATGTAAGTTTGTAACACACTTGTTATTGAAAATGTCAATGAAAATTATTTAATAACAGTTGTAATATATAATTATGAGTTTTATGTTTATATATTTGTTTTGTTTAATTTAATATATTCTTTTATAATTGAAAAAATAAAAAAAATTATAAATATAAAAAATAATTTGGATAATCATACAAAATTATAATGAAAAAACAAATTTAATAAAAAATACAATAACTAGAGTTCTATAAATTATTATAAATTATTAGTATAATAAATAAAAGTATATATAGTGAAAATAATGATTAACAAAATACACTAATGATTAACACAATAAATAAGGGTACACATAGTGAAAATAATGATTAACAAAATAGAATAATAATTAACACAATAAATGAGGGTACACACAGTGAAAATAATGGGTTCATTTAAAGTGACCATTTATAAAATGTTTTTCTAAATTGTGCCTCATGATTAAAAGTCAAAGAAGGCTCCACAACCTATGTGTCATACTGAATAGTCAGTAGCTATTGAGTGATCTTCATATCAGACCTTATAATCGCTTATTAAACATTCAAAAGATAACACACAGAATATGAATCCCTCTTTGACTTGTGCCCATGAAGCATAAGTTAGAAAAATCTTTATAAAAAGTAAATTCATCATTTCATTATTTGAACACATAATTTAGAGTAAATTATTACCATAATAACTTTATATATATTGATTCATAAAAGATGGAAAAACATTGAATAGTCCGCCTAATATAAGTTTTGAAATAATTATTCATTGATTCGTCTTCTGTAGCATCATGCGTTTTTGTGTTGGCATTTATTAACCCCTTTGTCCTCCTCTATATCTTTTCCTATTTTCAACACTTTTTATTTACACCAATTCCTTCACACCTACAAACAACACAACAATGGCTGTTCAAGCACAATGTTCATCTAATATTCTCCTTCTCAACAGGTAACTAACTTGATCATCCAATATATATACTTCACATAGCGTAATTAAGAACCTTGTCATGAAAATATAACACGTTTTCATGTTGCAGAAATATACAACAAGGCCAAAACCAGTTTTTGTTGTCACCGCAACCAGGCGGTCCACCTGACGGTACTGGAGCAGGACCGCCTGGTTGCGGTGCCACCACTTTTCTTGATCATCAATCCATCAACCAAACGTTATTTAACAATTTTCCAGGTATATATACATGTCCAACATAACAAAAAAACATATTACTTAGGAAAATCTATGTTTTTTGTGTGTGTGTTATGTTACATTGGACTAATTTGGTTTTATGTTTTTTGCAGTTGGGAATTATAGTACTATGAATTATCAAAGGAAAAGAGAAAGAGAAGATAATGATATGAATCATTTCATGTCTAATAATATGAATCAATTCATGGATGTCTCAAATATGCAATCTAGGAACAACGTTGATGTTTCTACTGGTTTACGACTTGCTTTTAATGATCATCATCAACAACAACAACAACAATGTTTTGATCCTCAATCATCTAGTTTCACATCTTTGTTATCCGATGATTTGTCGAATTTGATTAACCAACAAGGAAATGATATCGAGCATTTTATTCATATCCAGGTATTATTTCGTTTAGACCCTGTTTGCGAGAAAACATTACCGGTCATGTTTATTTTTATTTTTTTAAAGGATAATAAGTTATTTTTGATGTTATATTGTAGGGTGAAGAGTTGAGGCGCAAGTTAGCAGAAAAGAGGCAACGCCACTACAATGCGCTAATAGTCGCGGCAAAGGAGTCATCATCACGTATGATAAGAGAAAAAGAAGTTGAAGCGGATAAAGCAATTCGGCGCAACGCTGAGCTGGAAGCAAGAGCCTCCCAGCTCAGCGCTGAGGCCGAAATCTGGCAATCAAAAGCCAGAGCCCAAGAAGCAGTTGCAGCTGCGCTACAAGTGCAGCTGCAACAAGCAATGGGCGGATGCGTGTCCCAAGGGGTGGAAGAAGTGGGAGGTGATCATGAAAATGCGGAAGATGCCGAGTCGTCATATATCGACCCGGAACGAGTTGTTGTAGTGAGTGGACCGGGGTGTAAAGCGTGCGGGAAGCGTGTCGCGTCGGTCGTGCTGTTGCCATGTCGGCATTTGTGTGTTTGTAGCGAGTGTGACGACCTCGTTCAGTCTTGCCCATTATGTCTTACGTTTAGAAGCTCTAGTATTCAAGTTTACATGTCGTGACATAGTACATGGCCCAATGGATTTTAACTATGGTAAAAGTTAAAATGTGAGGAGAATATATAAAAGGCGAACAATATTTTAAATATTGACAATAATTCAAATTTCTTATTTCATCTTTTAACTTTTTGCAATTTACCCACTCATTTTACATTTTGTCAATGATGTAGGGTGGAGGAACTTTTGACGTAAATCACGTAATGTACATAGCAAAAATTAATGTGACATCTTTTAATATCCATCTCTTACTTTGTTTTTATTCGACGATATGCTTTTCGTGTGGTTAGATTTTACAATGGTTTCGGATGAGTTGGTCATTGAACTAGTGTTGCAAACGCGATATTAGGGCACTTTGTTAGTCCTTAGTACGTACTCGTAACTCATGCATAAAAAGGAATAGAGGTATCCTTAGGGTAACTCATGCGCAAGTCGAAAAGTTGAGACGAATAATACATCTTTGATATTACTTAATAATCTGTGTAAATGAGAACAGAGAAACTGAAAAGGCCAATCTACCTTATGAATATCGATGCATCTTTTAACCCATCTTTGGATGCTATTTTGAAAGGAATTCTTAATTTTTTGTAAGATAAGACTGAAAATTTTCAAGCGGTTTGTTTGACTGTTATTTGGCATTTTGGGCTTGGAGAAGTACAATCTTTCACGCGTCAACTATTATTAAAGAGGTGACTTCAACTCGTCATGAAGACATTTTTTTGTTGACCAACAGTTATCCCTCTTATGGATCTTTAATCTTGCTCGTGGGATTTATGGATTCATCTTCCAAATGTTTTAGGTCTTTCCTAGTTTTGGTTTTTTGTTGGATTGGCTTTGTATATATCTTTTTGGGTTTGTCCTTTGAGCCTTACGGTTGTTGTTGGTTTTTTGCATGTTGGCTAATAATATCTTTGCTATTAAAAAAAAATACTACTATAATTTGTTTCAAGATGACTAGATTGACAAAAATGTATTAGGGAACATTATAGGACAAAAGCTACAAATGAGCAATTTACTTTTACTTTTTTATTAATATAAGTAATCTACTTCTTAAAAAATCACTATAAGTAACATACTTTCAAAAAAATTTACCAATATAACTAACCATTTGATATGGTAAATTACACCGTTAGTACCCAATACATAAATAATTGCACCGTTGATCCCTAATACATAACCTAGTTAGTCCTCAACACATAACCTCAGTTAGTCTCAAATACATAACCACCGCCACCCACCCCCACCCACCACAGCCACTCACCACTACCCATCACCACCATCGTCACCCACCAACACACATCACCACCATCGCCGCCTTCCGCCACCACCCACCACCCACCACTACCTACCACACACCACCGCCACCCACCACCACTACCTACCACACACCACCACCACCCACCACACACCACCGGCACTCATGTATTGATTGTTGTGGTGGGGGTGGCGGCGGTGGTGGGTGGCAATGGTGGTAGTAGGTGGAGGTGGTGGGCGGTGGTGGTCGGTGGCGATGTTGGTGTGTGGCGATGGTGGTGGGTGGCGGTGGTTATGTATTTGGGACTAACTAGGGTTATGTGTTGGGGATTAACTGGGTTATGTATTGAGGACCAACGGTGTAATTGTTTATGTATTGGGTACTAACGGTTTAATTTGCCATGTCAAGTGATTAGTTATATTGATAAAAAATTTTAAAGTATGTTACTCATAGTGATCTTTTAAAAGGTAGGTTACTCGTATTAACACAAAAGTAAAAGTATGTTGCTCATTTGTAGCTTTTGTCCAACATTATAAATCAATCAAAAAATGAGTATTGTTCATTTATATATTGCACAAAATTTAAGGAAATCTCACAATTACACTATTCGCTAATTGATACTATTATATTTACGCATTAAAGTATATTTCGATTGATTAAATTATAAAATGAACACATATTATGAGATATGTCAAAATAGCAATACGACGCCTTTTTGTAATTTCTTCTAGATCACATACTTATGAGCTCAAATGAATATTTTGACTAACTATTTGGAATTCAAGGCCTCGCCCAAAAGGCTAAAAAAGATTGGGTAAAGGAGTTTTGTAATAAGAATAAAGTGAGTTTCGTGGGGTTACAAGAAACTAAGATGGGGTCTATTGATTTACTTAGTGTGAGACTATGTTGGGGTAATGTAAACTTTGATTACGTTCATAGTGACTCTATTGGTAATTCCGCTCGGCATAAAATAGAAAAAAAAAACTACAAAAATATTGACTTATTCAGATAAAAAAATACTCGCGACGTGAGGCCCAACACATATAGACCCATAATAAGAAAACAAAATATTAAACATGAGGACTCGAAAAAATAAACCAGCACAACAAGTAAAAAATAAAAAAAGAATAAAATAAATTTTTACGCAAAATTTAACACCGCACTATTAATATGAGTACCGAACAAAAATAAAACCCACACAGAATACAATAAAAAAAACGCCTTGTTCTATAAAATTTATATTAAAAAAAAACCCGGTTATAGCAAAAAAAAAACCCTTTAAACATGAGCCCCACCACATAAGCCATATAAGAAAAAAAAAAAACAAAAAAACTATTAAACATTAGGCTGAAAAAAAAATAAAAACCACACAAAATAAAAAAAATAAAATATAATAATGGCTGAAACTATGCGAAAAAAAAATAACAATCCCGCAGAATGAAGTTTAAAACTACGTCGTTTTGACTGGTTGTTGTTTACAGTTACCTGGCCTATTGGGCTCCTATTTTGTGGTCGGCACATTGACAAAAAAAAAATTTTGGGTTTTTTTTTTTTCCTTTTAACTTCCTAACTTAAAAAAAAAATGCTCGGACAAAATATGAAACAAAATTATCAAAAGTACTTATTTATTCGATCAAATAAATATCCGCGACATGAGACCAAACACATAAGCCCCCAATATAAAAAAAAACGATATTAAACATTGTGACCGGAAAAATAAACCCGCAACAAATTAATATTAAAAAAATCGTTCGCGCCAAATAGAAAAAATATTACAAAAGTACTGACAGATCAAAAAATATACCCTACGACATGACGCCGAAAACTAACCATGCTCCTTTGCGCGAATCATGGCTTAACAACATATTTACCCAAATCTCATAAAATTATATTAAAAAAAACCCAAATAGCCAAAATAAAAAAAAAAAAAAAACCTTTAAACATGAGGCCCAACAAATAAAAAAAAATGAACACATATTATGAGATATGTCAAAATAGCAATACGACGCCTTTTTGTAATTTCTTCTAGATCACATACTTCTGAGCTCAAATGAATATTTTGACTAACTATTTGGAATTCAATCCTATACCTTACTTACGTACAACTTTTTAATGCCTAAATTGCAATGTCTAGTTGTGTATATGGTCAATTCAAATCACATTCTTCAAAATGTCAACAAACTTTCATATGACAACATATGAATTCAGAGTAGAGAACTTCCTTGTAAACTACATACAACATTTTGACGATTCCCAAGATGATTTGAACTATATCTATGAGCCAGTCTTTATAAATATTAGGTAAAATGTCCCAAAAACAATAAAGAAAAAAAGTTTATAGGGTGAACAAACTAGTTGACGAATTATAAAAGTAATTGATTATTGGGAGGTTTTTGTCTATTCCGTATAAATGATAAACTATCGATCCATGTGTTACCATAAATATTTCCAATCTCCACATAGACTAATCATATTATTTTGTGTATATTATATAGATTGTGAAGCAATGTTGTGAAATTTTTATAAATCTACCAACTATATATATCCTAAATTTATTATTTATATTTTTGTTTTGGTTTATCTCAAATTAATTATTTATTTTTAAAAATCGATAAAGAATTTAATTCGAGTTTATCATATTACTCTCACTTAATGTTATTATTACAAACATAGAAAAATTAAATTAATTAATTAAAGATAAAACTGTCATTTTGAAAAAAGTACGAAAAATCAAACTGTAATCACAATACTTTTTTAAACTATTTGATTTTAACCGGTGTACAATTATTTTATGACAAAGGCAATATAAGCAACTTAACCGCTATAATTCTTCATCGAGTATGTCGTTGGTGGGAGCAGGAATACCAGAATTGGGCTTCTTTTTCGGAATGGGAAGCTTGGTTCTCTTTTACTAGGCTTCCTGCCATTGTCAAAAGCTTAATGGAAGGAGTTTTTTATGTTTCTTGGTGGTTCATTTGGGGGTTTCGGAATCGCTCAATTTTTGAAGATAGGCCGCCTTTTCGATCGAAGATGTTTGACGACATTGTGTCTACATCTTTTCTTTGGTGTAATAATAGGTGTAAGAAGGTTTTCTCTAGGGACGCTTGGATTAAAAGCCCTCATTTAATCTCTTTGTAATGTTTTCTCTAGCGCCTTGCTAGTTTATAAATTTTCGCCGTTCAAAAAAAAAAAAAGATGATTAATGAAGAAAATATTTTAGAATTGTGTAGACTTTTATCGATGTCAAGATTGGAAAACTTTTATAATAATTGAAGGATTTTAAATATTAAACAAATGCATGCTTTGCTTAAAAAATGCGTGGAATATTTGAAAATATTTTGTTTGGTAAAACTTACATTTTTCTGACAAAACTTGTATGGTATCACTACTTTTATTATAAGGAATTGAATTATTTTATCTTTTATGGTATCAAATCTCAACCTAATTAACGCGTGATAGGTGTTAGACCATACTTATTAGCCATATACTTTGATTATAAACAACAAAATTTGACCTTTATTTAATTGACATTGTACATAGATGTAGATCCTTTAACAATGGTCTAGGGTACAACAAATATGAACCCTAGATCACACCTCCACACAAACACGCATATAATATGTACTACAATGTAAATGGAGTGTTTCTTGGCTTTATCACAGGCTTTTTTTCGTCATATGGTGTAGTGTTTCTTTCTTTTAACATTGATTGCTTCTTTCTTGATATCTTAACCATGTTGCATCTACCATAAGCATCTTTCCATCATCAAGATTCTTTTTTTCTGATATAATGACACCCTAATAAACCTAATGCCAGTTGGGTTCGAGATCATCTTTTTTCACTTGGTTAAAAAAAGAAATTTTCTAACATGTGCCCCAGAGGCACATGATAAGATGGGGACAAAAGGCTGCGTGTCACAGTTTGATTGACTAACATGTGATTGTGGGGTCTGATAATGATTAATAATAATGATTGCTGGCCAATGAGACTGTGACATGCAGCCTCTGTCCCCACCTTATCATGTGCCCCTGGGGCACATGTTAGAAAAACCCTAAAAAAAAAGGTAACACAACCATCACCAAATGACCAAATATGCATGTAACCTCTACACAAGATGTCTGTTATAGAAAGAGTCGTAAACGGTCACGGTGATATATATTGTTAAACTGCGTAAATCTGAGTCAAATACTAGTCTTCTCCATGTAACCTAAACAAGAACATATATATTTTTACTCCTACTACTTCTTTCTACTTATATTTTTACTCACATGTACTTCAAAATCTCATTCACATTGAAATTGCATGATGATCATGTAGTATATGTGACATTGTGTATACACAATAAGATTTAGGCATGTGCATGACTTTTAGGTTATTTCTTGTAAGCTACATAGATTACATTGCGTTCAGAACATAAATTAGGATATATCACTTCTAATCTAAAGTTTCATAGAAAAGATAATTGAATCTTGTGTAGTTGTGTGTATAATATAGGCACGTTAACGTTACCATTATTGCTTGCTTAAATATGTATAATCACATGAGATGCTATATATTGGACGTTATTCCGAATGCTGCAAAAGCATATGCCCAACATTTATTTACTAGCTAAAGGATTATAAATAAGTTGGTGATGTCATGTCACCATCCTATAAAACTATTACATTTATACAAGTTGGTAAAAGTAACATGTTAAAACTTACAAAGAAGCAAAGGAGGTTAAGTTGTGACATATCATTGTATTAAAAGTGACTTAACATAAGATTACATTTTATATATTGTTTGATGTTGTATTAAAAATAGAATGGGCTGACTTGATGATATCTAGATTGATGAAAATTGGTGCAGAGTAATTAGCTTGTTAAACAAATAAATCCAATCAATTATGTAACGAAAAATGGAATAATTCTGCAAACCCGAGGATCATTTCCTGGATTAACTAATTAATAACTTTTTTTTTCGATTTGTTAAGTATTTGCCTTAAAAGATTAACAAGAATTGAAGCCACTTGCTTTGTACCTTAAAGTGTCATCTTTTATATATGGCCAAACAAAGATACATTCATACAACGTTTATAGCGTTTTGATGAGTTTTCGTGTCATAAATGACTGCTCGTCGAGATACTGTAATCGATACGGCATAGTTCATAACAAACTAATGACCAGATGTGTCGTATGTTGGATATGTATCACAAGACATACGACCGACGGGTTTGGGTCTAGATGGGTCTTTTAGGAGGATGGGTCTAAATAGGTTTGGGTCTAGATGGGTAAAAAAATTTAAAGGATGAGTCTAGTTGGGTCTCCCTTAATATTTATAGATAGGTCTTGTTGGGTATAGCATTTTTATCCGTTTTTGACGTTTTGGACCGATTTTGGCCGTTTTCGACCGTTTTTGACCGATTTGCACCGATTTTGACCGTCTTCGACCGTTAGCATTCGTTTTTGACAGTTTTCGATCGATTTCGACCGTTTTCGTCCATTTCCGACCGATTTCGACCGATGACCAACTGATTTCGACTGCTTTCGACCATTTTCAATCGTTTTCGACCGTTTTCGATCGATTTCGTACGATTTTGACCGATTTCGATCAATTTTGACCGTTTTTGAACGATTTCGACCGTTTTTGATCGTTTTGACCGTTTTCGTGCGTTTTCGACCATTTTCATTCGTTTTTGCACGTTCTCGTACGTTTTCAAGTTGTTTTGATCGTTTTGAACGGTTTTGAACGCTTTCGTCCGTTTTTAAACGTTACTAAACATTTTTGTACGTTTTCGTCCATTTTTTATACGATTTAGTTCGTTTACATACGTCCTTCTCCGTTCTTCGTTTCCTTATGTTTCGTTTATACATTTTTATAAAAAGTACTAAAACATATAAAAACGGATAAAACATTTGAAAATGTTCAAAAATGTATTTAAGCGTAGAAAAAACGTAGAAAACGAACGAAACGAACGAAAATGGACGAAAACTTAGAAAAACGTAAGAATACGTACAAAAAGGTAAGGAAACAGACGAGAACGTACGAAAACGTAAACGTACAAAAACAGAAGAAAATATAAGAAAACGGACAACGTATAATTACATTCAACAACGGACAAAAAAGGTTGAGACCATTCAAAAACATTCGAAAACATGCGAAATCGGTCAAAAACGGTCACAATCCGTCGAAATCGGTCAAAAACGATGGAAAATGGTCAAAATCGGTCGAAATCCATCGAAAATGGTCAAAATCGGTCGAAAACGGACGAAAACGGTTGAAATTGGTCGAAAACGGTCGAAATCGGTCGAAAACAGTCGAAAGTAAACAACGGACGAAAACGGTCGAAATCGATCGAAAACAGTCAAAATCGGTCGAAAACTTTCGAAATCGGACGAAAACGGACAAAAACGATCGAGATCGGTCGAAAACGGTCGAAATCGGTTGAAAACGAGTCGAAAACCGACGAAAACGGTCGAAATCGGTCGAAAACGGATGGAAACGGTCGAAAACGGTATAAAACGGTCGAAATCAGTTCGAAATCAGTCAAAATCGGTCAAAAACGGACGAAGACGGACAAAATCGGTCGAAAACGGTCGAAATCAGTCGAAAACGGTCGAAATCGATCGAAAACGGCCAAAATGGGTATAATACGTATAGAAACGTCAAAAACGGATGAAAAATGCTATACCCAGCAAGACTCATCTATAAATATTAAGTGGACCCAACTAGACTCATCCCTTAAAAATATTTAAACAACTAGACCCATATATAATATTAGGGAAAATTGCTAGACCCATCTAGACCTATTTAGACCCATCTATAAATTTAAGAGAGACCCATCTAGACCCATCTATAATATTAAGGGAAAAATGCTAGATCATCTAGACCCATTTATAAATTTAAGAGAGACTCATCTAAACTCATCCTTTAAAAATATTTAACCAACTAGACCAAAATTTAACCAATGGGTCTAAAATTACCACCTCTAATTCTTAGAATGGTATATGTTAAATGTGTCACACGTCTATTTCGATTATGAAAACAAGTTGTATGTTATAATGGTTCTCAGTAATGCATATGCATTGTTTTAGTGCTACTTAGCTATTGAAATTTTTTATCAAGTAACTCGAGTTTGCGTTCAAGCTTCACTCGATTGAGTCGAAGTTTTAGTAAAAGCCAGATTTCGAGCCCAATAAACAAGCGCAAAACATATAACAATTCAAGCTAACGATTTTAATAGCTCGAGTTCGAGCTTTTCGAATATTTAAGAACATACATATTTATTACATAAACAACCGGCTAACTTGAATATCAGTATAATAGTTAAACATTCGTAGAATGACTATTTAAACCTTAATTTTTTCGAAAGTTTTGTATAAGTTCTTTGATCTTTACATCGTCGAGTATTTATTTGAATTAATTGATGAGTTTTGCTATCGAATTTAATGTTTATATATAAATTCAAGCTTTTTGAGCCGAACTTGAGCATTAATCAAGTCGAGCTCAAGCATGTATGATTAAAGTCCGTCAAACTATCAAGCCAGACTTAAATCTGCCTTATAATTTTCGAGTTAAGCTCGAACTAGGCTGGGCTAGATTACGGCCTTAATTGTTGGTAGCTCAAAATATTAGTGTTATGTGTTTTCTTTTCTTTTCTTTTTTTTGTCATCCATGCAAAGTTGAAAATTAAGATTTATATGAAACATGTATTACAATTTTTATGTTAATTAAGTTACCAAAATCTTTGTTATTCAAAAAAGAGCAAAGAAAATAAGTTATTTATAATTTTTCAACTAACTTGTTATCAAACTGCTCAAAAGGACTCATTTACTCATCTCTAGTAATTATACAGTAGTAACTTTTGAAACCATCTTATTGCAGAAGGTAATAATTACTTTAACCAAATTCAGAGTGTATAAATTTTGATTCTTGCTAATGGAAAAGTTTGTACAATAGTGTGGGTGATAAAAAAAAAGGAGTGTGCAGGGGGCCCTGGTGATATACTACAATTCATGAGAGTTTGAAAGTGCATGTCCTCATGAAACTTGTCTTGTTGTTTTCCTCAGCTACCACTTCTCATCTGTCATCACTATTTAACACACCTGTATACTATACTATACACCACTGTCTCTCTGGTTTCATTTCTATGATATGATGCAACTCAATAGCATAACTAAGCCCACCTTAGTTTATGCTTAAGTCAGGAGTTAGGAGTAGAATCTGTTTACATTTTACCTCCCTTAAACATGTTCCAACAAATTAGATATGTTGTTGTGGTTGTTGAAAATGGTTATTTATAACAATCGCATTTGATTTATACGCGACATTGCACACTTAGTAAAAGTTGAGCTCGGCTCGACTTTGACAGGGCTTGAGCTCGGATCGAAAATCACAAGTTAGGCTCGAGCTCGGCTCGATAGCTTGACAAACCTTAATCATCAAAGCTTGAGCTTGGCTCGGATAATATTCGAATAAGGCTCGAGTTCGGCTCGAAAAACTCAAATTTATTTATAAATATTGTATTCGATAGCCAAACTTATCAATAAGATCAATAAAATACGTGATGGACTCATGAGTAAAGAATTTATACAAAATTTTAAGCATTAGGGTTTAAATATCTTTCTACGATAAATATTTAACTATTATACCAATATTCACATTAGATTTACGTTGTCTATATAAATATGTTAACAAAAATATTTATTTACAAGAAAGCGCGAAAAGCTCGAGCTCGAGCTATTGATAAAAGATCGGCTCGATTGAGTCAAGCTCGAGTTGCTTAATAAAAGCTTGACTTTATTTCAGCCCTACAAGATACAACTATCTATAACGTAGCAATAGTAGTCACAGTGGTGGCCTCAGTCATCACCGGAACAACGGAGCGGAATTAGTAGTTGAGTGATGAGAAAAATCAGATAAAACAACAAACCTTGCAGAAGCAGCCACAGACCGCAGGGAAGGACCAATCACGGAATCAGTATGATCTCCGCCCTCCTCCAAAGGTGAAGCAGTAACTGATGAAGTAATAAAAGGTAAGGTAGGAAGAGCTGTGACACCCTGTTCTACACTTAACCGAGAATCTTGAAGCAACTTATTAAGAACACCAGGAGACTTACCTCCAGCAGTAGAACACTACTAGAAAAGATAGGCACGACTGGCCTAACGTTGCCATGACCAGCAACAGAAGCGTCTTCCTGACCTCCACCATCGCTGCCATCTTCGCCAAACTCTCTTTCAATACTCTCCGACAACTCCCCAGACGGACGGGAAACTGTAGTAGGAAGGAGGGTCACTGTGCGATGCTTGGCCACAGTCACAATAGGCCTCTCATATTCAGCCCTTGCTCTTTCAACAATCCTCACCTTACGGGGGTCAGTGGTACGAATAAAAGCATTCAAATCCATCTTTGCAAAAGACAACAGGGAAAAAGAGTAAGGAAACGAGAAAAACAGAAAAAACAAAGACAGATAATCAAAGTGTGTACAGAAAATAAGACCCACCCTCTGTTCTCGTACTCAAAGCGGGGGTAAATATCTTTATTCAAAAGGTAATTACGGCTTATGCCAACCCAGCAAAGAAATTCTTCTGAGAACCTAAGAAACAGAGAGGCTTGAGCGATAAGGGTATTAACATGCTATACATTATATTCAGAGGGGACAGGAGCTCGATCTTTGACAATGTTTGTACCCGAAAACCAACCAAACCTAGTATTGGCAGGAACTACCAACTCATCTACCCAGAAAAAAGTGATCATTCCAATTCTTGACAGAATCTAAGTTCTTAGAATAGCAAGCACGGACGTTTGGACGTTTGGTAAAACCAAACCAACCATTCTTATAATTGTGTGTATAAAAATACCGGAACAGACCAACACTAGGATCAATATTGCAAACGCGGCACATGATTTCAAAATGAGAAACCTTGGCAGATCCAAATACAGACAATTGGGAAAACGGAATGCGGAAGTGAGTAAGAACAGACACGAAGAAGGTAGAAAACGGGATACGATAGTTGGCATAGTCGAAGAATCGGGTATACATTCCAACTTTACCAGCTGGTCTTTCATGCATAGTGGCATCAGAGCTTGGCAATTGAGGATGAACTTCCTCCGGAACAAAATATTTTGCACAAATAGCATCAAGGTGTTCTTGTGTAAGAACACATTTAAGGGATGTAATACTGCCCATAATAAAAGAGAAGCAAAGAGGTTAACCTGAATGAAAACAAACTTCTAGAATAAGAGAGGCTGTGCAACTAAAAAACCTTGAAATTTGTCAACAATGGTGGAAAAGTGAAAGAGATGAAAAAAGGAACAGTGGGGCATGAATCGACTATTTATACCCATGGTATATTTAAGTCAGGTAAAGGTAGGATAATGACACGTGCCAAGACACTTCCCAATCAACGGTACAAAGGCAAAGTAAAAAGATGATGATAACAGCTGGATGTGGGACCCAGGCGGTCAAATCATGCAGAAAATAAAGGGACACGAAGAACCCATGTAACCAACAACAAACTGCTAAAGCGACGCAAAAGATGAGGAATAAGACAGGAACAAAGGAGAATATAATCACGGAATTCTAGTCTAGCAATGCTCACCGCACGCTATAATTGTGATCACATACAATAAGCGAACTAGACTGGGGGAATTGATGACGTATAATATGGACATCAAGCTCTTTGGGCTTTGTTCATAACATACACATATGGGCCCAGGCCCAATATAACAAATAGCCAGACCACTAAGCCCGACAGTGGTCACGCTCCGGATATTAAAAAGACGCACGTGAGTACCTTTAAAAGCCGTATCCGTTGTACCTCCACGGACAAACACGGACTGCGGAAGGATACTCACGTCCGCATACACGATTACATGTGGACCCTCGCCCGACAAGGGACCCACTCCGGCTACTAACAGTCGCAAGCGAAATATTAGGAAACCCTAGTATTAGGCTTGCCTATAAATAAGGGTTATTTCACACCCCAAAGGGGTACATTCTGTCTGATCATTAATACACACATATACTCTGACACTTCCTGATTCTTTGACAAACATGTATACTTACTCTCACGCCAGAGCTTAATCGCGAGGTCCGCCCTGCGGCAAGGCTAACGGT
The DNA here is from genome assembly GCA_026074375.1 of Tanacetum coccineum. Classification (NCBI taxonomy): domain Eukaryota; kingdom Viridiplantae; phylum Streptophyta; class Magnoliopsida; order Asterales; family Asteraceae; genus Tanacetum; species Tanacetum coccineum. The sequence goes on along the minus strand of BQNB010005073.1, from coordinate 41,967 downwards.
TTACTCTCATTTGTGCAGATCGCCATCTCACTACTTGGATTAGTACAAGATCAACGTCATATTCTATCTCTTCACCCCCCATACACGGTTTTTGTACTAACAATAAAACCTATAGAAGAAACACTTTCAGAGATAGTGTCAAACTTTTCTCTTTTTATTGAGAATTATGTATTGAGAGATCACTAAACTATCAAGGGTGTGTTTAGTTGGGGAAAAATATCCCATTTTTTCAGGAAATTTTTTATTTGAGAATGGAAAAACTGAAAACTTATTTAATTTAACTTTTTTTCAATATTTTTCAAAAAACAAAAAATTTTCATTTTCTAAATTTATATAGAAAAATAGAAAACCACTTTTTGCTATTCTCCATTTCTTTTTTTCCTAACAAAATAACACGTAAATATAACTCGAACCAAATAAAACGTGAGTACCAATATTCTAACCCTATCTAGATGTGGCAAATGGGTCGGATTGGGTCATGGGTCAAACGGTTTGGGTCAGGTCGACCCACTAAATTATGGTGTTTTCATACATTTTTGAACGTTTTATACGTTTCGTCAGTCTTTTTACGCTTTCGTCGGTTTTTTCCTTTTTTTACGTTTTCGTCCGATTTCTTACGTTTTCGTCCGTTTTTTACGTTTTCATCCGTTTTTGTCCAATTTCTTACGTTTTCGTCCGATTTCTTACGTTTTCGTCCGTTTTTTACGTTTTCGTCTGATTTCTTAAGTTTTCGTCCGTTTTTTTACGTTTTCGCCCGTTTTCGTCAGATTTCTTACGTTTTCGTCTGTTTTTTACGTTTTCGTCCGATTTCTTACGTTTTCGTCCGTTTTTTTACGTTTTCGTCAGATTTCTTACGTTTTCGTCCGTTTTTTACGTTTTCGTCCGATTTCTTAAGTTTCCGTCCGTTTTTTACGTTTTCGCCCGTTTTCGTCAGATTTCTTACGTTTTCGTCTGTTTTTTACGTTTTCGTCCGATTTCTTACGTTTTCGTCCGATTTCTTACGTTTTCGTCCGATTTCTTAAGTTTTCGTCAAATTTCTTACGTTTTCGTCTGTTTTTTTATGTTTTCGTCTGATTTCTTACGTTTTCGTCCGATTTCTTACGTTTTCGTCCGTTTTTTATGTCTTTCGAAAACTTTCATCAAGTGCTTTTAGACTAGTAATAATAGTGTTAAATTTAGCAAAGGCATTATCTATTGATTCCTCTTCCGGAATCATAAATTGTTCATATTGTTGAACAAGGAGATCTATTTTGTTAGCTTTGACTTGATTATTACCTTGATGAGTGATTAGTAAAGTATCCCAAATTTCTTTTGCGGTTTGACACATAAAAATTCTTTCGTATTCTTTACGTGGCAAAGCATTATAAATTACCATTTTAGCTTCATTATTTTTTGCAAGTTTCTTTTTAAGATCATCATCTTGTTTATGAAAAGATACAATTTCATCCTTTTTAGTTTCGGGATTAAATTGAATAGGAGGAAAATCACCATCGGTAATAACATGCCAAAGATCTAGATCTTTTGACTTCACATAAGTTTCGAATCTATTTTTCCAATAAATAAATCCATCACTTTCAAAAAGTGGTGGTCTTTGCATAGATTGCCCTTCTAAATATTTTTCCGATTCCATAGATCGATTCAAGTTTTAAAATACAATTTATTTTAAAAATCTTGTTTAACGTGGCTCTTGATACCAATTGTGGAAAACTAGAAGGGGGGTTGAATAGTTTACCGCTTTTTAATTTAATATTTAAAATTTGTTTATAAAAACTTAGATTCGACTTTTTGTGAATTCAATACTTGCACAATATGAACAATGTAAATATGTAGAAGTAAATAAAAGATAAGAGTTGGAAAGATCAAACCGCAACACAAGGATTTATAGTGGTTCGGTTACGAAGCTCTTCTTCGGCCTACTCCACTCCCCGAGCACCAAACTCGAGAGTTTTCTTCACTATGTCAACAAGCTCCCTTATGGCGGAGAAAACCGTACACAACGTTGCTTATATCAATTTCCGACACTAAGCTAGATGTCGAGTTCTAATCTTAGCTAGAACCAATCTATCACAACACAACTTCACGACTAGTTCACGACTTCACAACTTCACAACTACTTCACAACTTCACTACACAACTTATCTTCACACCTTGATCACGACTACACAACTTCTTCAATCTTCACAACTTCACACCTTCACAACTTCTTCTCACCACACTACTTATATCACAACTATCTAACACTACTAAAAAGGATCACCAAGATCCAACTATACTTACAACAATCACCAAATCCTAACAACTACACAACTTTACAAGATTTATAAAAGATTTACAAGGTATGATATGGATGCAACAAGATTGCAATATGGATTTTGGGGTGTAATACTTCTTCACTAGATGATGGAAGTATTCTTCTCTTGCACTTGAGGAATTGAGCTTGGATCACTTGGAAACAAAGCTAAATGATTAAATGATCAAAGGATTTTAGAGAGGATATGTGGGCTGTTTTAAGCAGAAAGAATGAGTGCAAAAGGTGAGAAAAATGTTGGGGAATAGTCCAGTATTTATAGGACAAAAAGGAGGAGCGGGGTCTATAGCCGCCCCTTAAATAGGGTGCCGACCCCCTTAAAATTAAGGGGGCCGCCCCTTATTCAGACGCTCCCTTTTTTTCCTATTCAGGGGAGGTGTTTACTGGACCATTTCTAGCCGTTTTAGGTCCGAAAATTTAAAATTCAAAATGTTTATTTTGAATAAAAAATTTCTTTTAAATGTAAAAAATGTTTTGTAATGTTTATAAAAAGTTTACAACATTTTATAAAAGTTTTCTTTGATCATAAAATGCATCAAGCATGTGTTTATTCATACCTTGGAGTGATATAAGTTTGAAATGAATATTTACTACTAAATACTTGTTTACGTTTAATTTTACGTTGAACGTTTTAATATTTTGTGATTATCAAAACGTAAAGATGTGAAAAAAATATTATTAATATTTTTAGGCATTATATTTTATCAACAGTATATGAAGATCTTTCAAAAGAAAAGCTAGCCATAAAAGCTCACAAGTAGTGGTTTCCATACTTCTGTACTCAACTTGAGTGGAAGACCTACTAACTATAACTTGCTTTTTGATCTTCTAGACACTAAGGAATGGCCAAGAAAGATGCAATAGCCAGTAAGATACTTCCTTGTCATTAGACAAGAAGCCCAATCAGCATCACTAAAACCAGTTACCTTCAAATGTGGTTGGATTGGATAAAATAGACCTTTTGAAGAAGAACCCTTAAGATACTTTAAGAGATGAATTGAAGCTTGTAAACGGACATCCTTAGGTGATGAGAAAAACTGAATTAAATGTTGTACAACATAAGAGATGTATGGTCTTGTCATAGTGAGCTAAAGCAATCTTCCAACTAACCTTCTAAAACATCATGATCTGATAAAGGTACACCTTTTTCTAAGGACAACTTAAGATTAGTAGGAAGAGGAGATGAATTAGGTTTAGCTATAGTTAACCTAACATCAGTGAGTAAGTATAAGATGTACTTTCTTTAATTAAGGTGAGTCCCATTGACAGTATTGCATATCTCAATCCCTAAATAGTACTTAGCCAATCGAAGGTCTTTAATAGTGAACTTATCATCAAGAGCTTGTTTAAGATGTTGAATGTCAAAAGAAGAGTTACATGTAATAAGAACATCATCAACATAAACCAAAGCAGCAGTGAAAGACTCTCCTTTGGCTTTGATAAAAAGAGAATAGTCATGTTTGGACTGCTCATATTCCTCTGAAATTAAGAACTTTGTCAACTCTTGATTCTACTATGTGGATGCTTGTTTAAGCCCATATAAAGACTTGTTTAACATACACACTTGTCTTGATTTAGCTTTAAACTATCCTTCAGGACGAGTCATATAGATTTCTTCATCAATATAGCCATGAAGGAAAGCATTATTGATGTCCAGTTGATGTAAAGGCCACTATTTGAGAAAGTGTGCTTGTAATCAAGGATGTGATAACCGGTGATTTTTCCTAATTTTTGGTCCCATTTTTCATAACCGGTGATTTTTCCTAATACTATGACTGTATATCTACATACTACTATCCGTTCAAATTTATATAGCAAAACTTAGAGTTGACTTTTGTTGACTTCTATTACGCCAAACAATTACAGTTTAACCGACTGCCAAATATCAATTTTCTATAGTAATAAATTACTTTTAATTCAAATTCCTATTTTCTAAACGTCTACAATCACACACAATCACGTACCGGCAAATCGACCTGCGCGCAGCAAAAAATGTCACACAACGCGTACCTGCACAACAATAATTAAATCTTATGTTTAATTATCTCCAATAATCTTAATTAACTTATTTTATAAGTTATTTCATATTTCTTAAAAATGTTTGCATAAAACCCGAATTTACAAGTTACGTTGCATTTACGGAAATAGACAACTACACGAAATTTAAATCATTTCCGATACTAAAAAGAAAATAAGATAACTTTAAATAAATTTCTGTTAACATTCTTAAGACATGTAAAACGTATTTATAACATATGTCTAATTACGAGAAAACTTTTAGGTTTCGTTAACTAGTAAACTTAACACATTTAAAAAAACCCCGACATGAGACGAAAATCAAATAGGATCCCTTCTTGCTTTTGTACCACCACCGACCACCATGGGGAGATAGGAGCAAGAATATATGAGCTCCTATGGTCCTTGCTTTGGTCTAAACATTCATTTCAAAATCACACACACAAACAACCAAAAACACACATCAGAAAACATTTATCTGTTCTTCTCTTCTCTTGAAATCGGACGAGCAACAAAACCAACAAAACCTTTCATTTGTCAAGAACAAGGAAGCTAAAATACATACGGATTTGAATTCTAGTAGTCGTGGGTTAACAAAAATAACATTTAGGTTGTGTGTTCAAGCTTAAATCCTCTCTTAAAAACCCTCTTTTGTAAGTCTCAATCTTCTTAAAACTCTTGTACTTTTACGCTTATAATCATGCTTAGACACTAGTTGTACAATGCGTTTTCTAAAAAAAACTAAACTTTAAAAACAACAAAAAAATCTCATAGGGTGTGTGGTATGCGTTTAATTACACATACCTTTCACCATTAAAATCGGACTTAAATGACCCAAAACATACAAAAAATACATTGTATTTGTATGTTTTCACTTATATTATGCAGGAAACGGATATCTGACAAAAGGACGAAAAATCAAGAAAAAACGGGCAAAACCGAGCACGGAATGGAAAAGCGTGGAAAAGCCAAAGTCAAATCGAAGCCAAAGTTAACCCCGACAAAGTCAAAGCCAAAAAGTCATCAAGACAAAGAAAATACAACTTTAGGGACCAAATTTGCCAAATCCTAAAGCTGTATAACAAGGATAAATACTACAAGGACTAAAGTTGTAATTATGCCATATATAACTTTAGGGGGCTAATTTGACAAACCCCAAATGATTTATAACAAAAGGACCATTTTTGCAAAGCACCTATATACCCTGAGGGACTCATCCTGACAACCCCATAAAACTTTACCACCACAAGGACTACATATGCAATTAACATATACAACTTGAGGGGCTTTTCTTGCCCAAACCCAAAACATCACCCCTGCCCTTATAACTCAAAACAGAACAACTCGCCAAACACCATTAACCACTGTTCACCATCCCCAAAATCTCTCCACACCTGCAACAAACCAACAAAAACCATAACTCCCATCTCACCCCACAACCATAAGCTGCCAAGATCCACCTTGGCAATCCTAAACCCATCTATTGGTTACTTGAATCAAGGGCTTTGATTGAAGAACTTTGGGACCAAGCAACATCAATGGCTGAGATGCTTTGAGCTTTCTCCTCACACACAAAGAACACAGCGGGACACTCTCTTGAGAAGCACAATTCCTCATTAGGGGTGTTTAGTATAAATATAATCTTATGTGTAACTAGTTATAGGCCCCCACAAGGACTTTGAATAAAATAACTTATATCAAGTTCAGGGACTAATTGTGTCATTTCCACCCAAACTTTTACCCTTGCTTTTATATCTTTGTTCCTCGCCAAACTCAAAACCCCACCACTGTTTACCATCCCCAAAATCTCTCCACACCTGCAACAAACCAACAAAAACCATAACTTTCCCCCCACCTTATAAACAGACAAGAGCCAGCTTGGGAATCCTCCCTCACCTCATTGGATATCAAAAAGAAGGGCTATGATCAATTCGACTTGGGCACCAAGCATAATTAAGGGCCAAGATCAATTTCGTAATTCCTCTCACACAACCAACACACAGCTGGAAGCACTCTCAGAGAAAGCACAAGAAACCCTAGTTATGTTAGTATAAATAGACTAGTATGTAGCTTAGTAACAGGTGTCGAATTTTTGAATCCAAGGCAAAAGCTTGTATCCAAATCTTTGTACCATTTTCATTACTGTCTTTTCATATAATTGTCATTTACATTTCAGTAATTTACTTTCCTTGTCATTTAAATTTTTGCTTTTAAATTAATGTCATTTACATGTTTTTTAAATATCTTGTCATTTAATATTTTTGTCTTTTAAATACTGTTGTTAAGCTTATTTATAAGTTCTTAAATCATTTTAAGCTGTTATATAAGTTTATGTTTCAAAGTCTGTCAAAGAAAACCTTAAGTTTTTATACTTAAGGGGGTGTGTGGGTAAAACCCAAACTGGGTCGTTTTGAGTATTAAAGACCCATTGGGTCATTTGCTTTCTTTATCAAGCATTTTTAAGAGTTTGTAATCTGTTTTTCAGAATTTTTAACTTCAAAAAGCTGTTTTTAAGTTTCCCTTAATTTGCCTTATAAACTGTTTCTTATAAACTGTTTTCACAAAAACAGTTTCCATAGAGCTTGTTTGATTTAAGGCTTTTAAACCAGCTTTTGAGTCCTTCTTTGTGTCTTTTTATAGTGTCAAAATGAAGTGGTCTAAGTGTCTTTCCAGTTTTTAGCTTTGTAGCCAAAATCTGTCAACTTTTCTCTTAAGTCAATTTTTTAGTTTTAAAATCCCTTTTTTCATTTCTAATTTTCAGCTGCTTAAATTAGTTTTTAGCTTTCAAATTTCTGAATATAAGCTCTCTTAGAGCTTATCTCAATCTTTTTTGACTCTATTTTCCTTTTTGAGCTTATTTGGTTGCTTATTTATAAGTTCAAAAAGGCCCTTTTAAAACTGCCAAAACCAAGAAAACCTCCCCTGGTGCAATCTGCTTGTTTCTCAGCCTTTTATTAGCTTATTTTAGTCTTAACCCCTAGTTTTATTGTGCTTGATAATCATTACGAGACCGCAGTGAGATCACGTTCGCATGATAAAGGTAGTTTTAAGTGATAAAAAGGCAACTTAGGATTTAACCCAAATAGCCATTCCATTTAACATATTATTCTTTTAGCTAATTACACTGATCAGCTAACCACCCAAATAAAACCCTTATGTTAGCACTCATCTTTAGTGCTAGATACCCTTAGTTTAACCCGCTGAGCCATTCTATTCATCTTTCTCATCCAGAAAAAAAATACAAATACAAAAAAAATATAACCTTTAGCCTAGCCTTACCCCTTGTCGTAAGTCCCTATGGTTGGTTGCTGGTTGCTTGGTATGATTGGTTGTTTTTTGCTCATAATTTGCTCGCGCTTTGTTATGAGGGTTATATCATTCTAACAAAGATGAAGAGTACACGCTTTGTGTTTCGTATTTTTGTGGTGTACACTTATACTAAGTGTGGGGGAATTGTCAGTTATGAAAACAAAAAAATTGAAAAAAAGAGAAAAAAAGTAAGAGCTGGATTGTTGTTGGCATTTGTGACGTATTGATACATTATGATATGTGCCGGATATATTGATGAGAGGTTGAGTTGTTCGATGCCTCACAGGTTTATGGATTGTCGTAACTAGCAACATGGGTTTCTTGGACTTGTCGACATTAAATCATTTCCAGTATATTTTTCTCATGCCTTATTCATACCCTTATTAACCCTTAGCCTAACGTTACAACCTGAATAAAAGTCATCTTTTGATAATATACCTGGTGCTTACGCCATGTCGGTACAGTTTTGTTTTTTGTACAAACCTATGGTAACTTAATGAATCATGTCTGAGCAGTTGAGTGTGATTTCCTTTTACCCTCTATTACATCTCATACGAGTGTTTGAGTGATTATACTTTTCCTTATTCGTGAGGTGCTTAGTCATGTTATTACAGCTTGAAGATCATTGGGTATTGTCAAGCATCTCTGTTTTCACATATTAAAAATCCAAAAAATATTTTTTATAATTCTATGTTTGTTTTGTAAAGCTTATTATTTTTCTTATTTTGCTTGAGGGCAAGCAAACCCTTTAAGTGTGGGAGGGTGCTTGCACCTTTTGCACTTATTTATTATAAAAACCAAAAATATTTTTGAAAATTTCACACCCAATATTTTTTTTAAAAATTAAAAATAAAAAATATCAAAATTTAAAAAAATATATAAAAAAAAATAAAAATTTCCTTGTCTTGTCACCTAGGACCTTGTTTTTAAATTTATTTTCTTAGATTTGCTTGAGGGCAAGCAAAGTTTTAAGTGTAGGGGGATTTGATAACGCTCAAATTATACATGTTTCTATGCGCGTTATCAATCTTACATTATATATAAATAGGGATAAAGCAATGCCCATCATGCAACTTAATTGCCCACATTATTCTACCAAAGAAGCCACTCACACCAGAATTAATGCCACATCATCATTCAAGAAACTCCACCTATGCAACTAATAATGACACATAGGCATTTATAATTCTACCTATGCAACTATTTATGCCACCTAATGCATTAGTGAAATCCTAGAAATAAATTGGTGCTAAAAAGTCTATTGCAAGGTTTGAACCCGGGATAATGAAAAACAAATAAGCAAAGCCCTTAACCACTAGATCATGACCAGGTTTGTGTTTTCATTTGGGAAAAAATTAACTTCATAAAAGCACCCACATTCCCGAAATCAGCAATATGACTATTTAAAACTTTTAAAACAACAGAAAAGTAAAGAAGATTTAAAACAGGAATCAATAGGGATGTTATTCATAAATTAAATATCACGCCTATAATCATTGCCAATAAAATCAATAATCCTAATCATATTCAAATTAAAAAATTACTATTTAGAGCTTTGAATTTCATTTGACTTTTATAAATCGAGTTTAGACATTTTGACTATTCATTGTTTCTTCCTTCTCTTATTGTTCTTCATTTGGTTCCTCAAAATCAACATCCATTTAACATATGTAAGTTTTATCAACATCCATTAATATCTTTTCTTTTATTGTCTTTATCAGAGAGAGCAGATTCGGTTCCACTTAGATGATTCTCATTTTATAAGGTTATTGGGCGTGCTGTCATCATGGGCAGGTAACATTCGTTTTTATTTGTTAATGTTTTGCATTATATATATTTCTAAGTGACTTTGTTGTATTAACATTTGGTTCATCAGAGACTGTGTTGACTGGTCTAATACCTTGATGGCTTCAAGCATCTTTAACCAGGTTTGTTCAATTTCAAATTATTCTTTCGATTATTATATATTTAATACATGGTTCTAGATTTAATATATAATCCATTGAATTTAATTTATTGGTGTGTTGTTTCAGAGGTATAATTGTCGCCCATAATTATCGTTTCAGAGGTATAAAAAATCGAGATTCCATATTGTCTGTTAATTTGCTTTATGTTACGTTAAGACTAGCTAAGCAATTATGTGTTTGTCATTTTCAATGCTGGAGGACTGATTATTCTTTAGTTTGTGCTCTGCAAAGTGCTCTGCAAGTCTGCAGTGATGGTAGCTTACCACGTTTTGTCGCTACAACATATTCGATCTCATTTGTGAGTAATACGTAGTAGTGAATATATATTTTTTAAAATCTTTTTATCATATCTACTTGTTTGAGAAGTATATTTCCGGGATCACCTTTGTTTTCATTATTTTTCACATGATTAATGGTTATGCAATCTTATACTTTTCTATGCAGAACTTCAGTCGTAACCCGTATTTTGAAGACTCAAAGCTTACCAAGGCTTTTACATTCCTTGATGAGGGCGCAACAAAAGTTACGGCTACGTCAATAAATTGGAAATAGGGCATGGTACCATCTTTTTTACTTTGTTTTATATATGTGATAGAAGTGGCAAAATAGGAGGGTAAGGTGGGTATAACTGGTCAAAATGGTTCAGGTCAAAATGGTCCTGTCTTTTTGCTATCGGTGGGTTGGGTTGACATGAATTACATTTTGGCCAACAGGTTTATATGTTTATTATATACAACTAGGAAAAAACATACTGAATCAACAAATTATACAAAAAAAAGTGTTGTATTGTTCCACCTCTGTTATGTGCTGATTGGTAAGTATTTTTGTAAATCAAACTCTGATTTTTATTTAATTATAATGTTGTTCATTTTTTTTTTGTATTTTTTTCTTTTTTTTCTAATTATTCTGTCATTTCGAAAGGGTATTCCTAACGGATTCTGCAATGAGGTACATGACAAGAAAGATAACAAGAGATGTCATGAGGATGACAGGTTTACTTTTTGTACTTTTTACATTACATGTTATTAGTATTGCTTCGTTTTTTGTTCCACATCATTTGCTTAATGCATTAATCTCTTGGATGTCTTAATGCAGCTTCTTTTCTTGGTTCAATAAACTCAACAAAATGAAGACATGAAATATTTTCATGATGAAGTATGCTCTTTGTGTATATATATCTGATAAATTTTAACCGTTTAACTACCCTACTTGCATGATTTTATATTTCTTTTTAAACTTCTCTTATTCACAGGTTGCTGACTTAATTAGGGAGGATTTATAGACTAATCCTCTTACGTATTTCAATAATGTAAGTCCTTTTTTGTACTTTGAAATTTGTGTTCTTGACGGTGGAAGTTTATCGGGCTTGATCTTAGTACCGATTTCGTATTGAATTATATGTTTGTTTAGGATACCGATGAAGAAGAGTTTGATGGTGAAGAAGATGACGAAGAGGTTACATTTTATTTATTCAATGTTGCCTGATGGACTGGATCAATTCCATGAACCACCAAGATCATATCAAAAAATATGAATGCCTGCTGCACATATAGAATGAACAAAAAATAATTTAGTTTCTTACTGATTATTCTTTCTAAAATCAAGGCTTTGGAGCTACTAATTGGTATAGGAACTAATGTTATAGGAACTAATGTTATATGATGGTACTGCTATAATCTATATGGATAACACTTTTAGCTAAAGTATTTTTGGCAATAGAAAATATACACGTTGTTAGTTGATATTGCCATATTTAAAGTGTGTAGTTCTCTTTTTGCACCATATCTTAGGAATTTCGTCTTCATTGTATACTTGATATCTATAAAGTATGATGATTCCAGAAGAATATAACTCAGAAGAAACAACTCCAGAAGAAATAGCCTCCGGAAGATAGTACCTCCAAAGAAATAGCTTGCCACTTCATCTGACTCGTAAATAGTATGTATCATGCCTTTTTATTTATGTTTTAACCCTATAAAAGCACACTTATAAGGGCATTAGAAAAGAAACGTAAATCTATTATTTCTCATCACAAACAATATCAAAATGTATATATGATTTCTCATCACAAACAATATCAGAATGCAAGAACATGTTAAATAAAGTTCCTCTTTTATGTATCGATATAAATACTCAGTTTGATTTTGAGGATTTTCGATTAATTCTAAGAAGAGGGGGGGGACTGAACTCAGGATAAAAACATTCTGATGGCAAACCGATTTCCATTGTTCGTATTTCTTTTTAGATCTTTTTTGTGAGTATAGCTAATTTCATTCATTTTGTACAGGATGATACATAGGATTCATGATTAGTTAACATCTGTAGTTTTGGTTGATGTAGCCATCGGTACAAACTAAGCCAAAGTTGATTAGTTTCAGAAAATTTAGGAGAAATCATTGACTAGGTGGCAAGCTTAATTCATGGAAACATTGATGTCGTTCATGAAAGGGTTTGTTTATTGTTTCCATTTCAGAAAGCGTTATCGGAAAAGGCTACATATTTTCAGCGGGTTTTCTTGGTTGGGAATAGGTTAGACATTTATTTTTCTAATTAACTGACCAGGGCAGTTCCTCCTCTAGGAGAATTGTGACGAAAAGAGTATTTATGTTAGCAAACAAAGGACTGCAATGAAAAGATCAAGTTATCTCTTTTTTGTCATCAGACTTAAGTGAGTAAACCTGAATGATAGTTCTGTAAACTAATGCAATCAAAGAAAGGGAGTAACAGATCATGAAGGCATTTGTTTAGGCAACGACCGCATTGTATTTGTGAACAGGCTCTCTGCGATAAAATATGGTTGTCCTTGACAGCTTTGACTAAGAAAGAGCGGGAACTTTGATGAAATGACAAGTCACAAAGTTCCTTTTTAGATATTGTTCATATGTACTGACTTTCATCTTCATTTGTCCTGTTTTTAGGGATTGACAGTAAGATATCGCATTCTGGCTCGTTTGGGTCATTTTGTAACCCTTAAGCTTCACATTTTTATCATCCGTTGAATTATAGGTTCAGATATGCAAGAGTTGAATAGATGTGAGTCATATGGTTGAAACAATTACTTTTGTGAAGAAAGAGCTTGAGACTGCCATTCAGAGTATTAAAGCGGTAAATCGATCTGAGTAACACAATTAGGAAAGTATTGAAGTTCTCGTGCCACAAGTTCTGGCATTAAAATCTGTTTTGGATCGACTTTGAAAGAAAATTGGAGTAGCAATGGTCTGTTTGGATAACAAGATACAAAAATGTCGAGGTAGGTATGGAGGGAACGTGCAAATCTATGCGCTACAAATAAGATAGGTTTGTAAATCAGCTTACAGTTAAGAGATTGTCACAACAAGATTTTATTTATTCAAACCTATTTTTATATTGACGTATTAGTTAAGATTGTAGGAGACTTTTTCGTATCGATTGTTAAATGGTTGTAGAAGTGAAACAATTATTATGGCATGATTAAACTTCTGTAATAATCTAATTTTTTTGTGTAAACCGTTTTTGTATTTTGCCTCAAATTAATTTTGGATGTGTCATACTTCATGTTACAGAAAGGGGTTTGATAATCTCTCGCTATTATTATTTGTATTTAAAGCAGTAGTGTAACATTGGAAGAATAACCAGTGATTTGATTATGTTACAAAAAGGGGTTTTATAATCTCATTAATGAAATAATACCGGTAGTTAAAAAATTATATGCAGGTCATGAAGCTATGGCCAGTGATAATATTTTGTGTTTCTGTGATATGAAATAACGATTGTATTTATGTTCTTGATGATACGGAATAACGATGTAAACCAAAACTTTAAGAACATCATCTCACAAAGCAAACCGGACCGAATGTATTTCATTCAAAACTTTTGCGTTTTATGTATTATTACAATATGTTTTAATGGAATTTTTATATACAAACTTGCAATATATCACTTTCGTTTTGAGTCATTAGTTTATCACAAACTCAATATTTTCCATGATGAACAACCCATTATTTTTATGATTACATCACTTTATCAGATTTACTACTTTTACAAATCAAGTATAAATAATAAACAAAAGGACCATTATGGACCTAGATAATCAATATCTGATCACTATGAAAATTTTAGAACCATCTTAAATAGAGGTGTTGTCTCAGTTCGGTTAATTTTTTTTGGGTCAACAGAAAAACGAGACGGAAAAACCGAACTAGAATTAATGAATCGAAAAGAATTAAATTTGGTTCGGGTTCTCGGGTTGACCCGAATAACCCGAATTTTACTATTAAAAAAATAATTACATAGATTTTTAGTAAAAAAAGATTATTATTAACATAAAAAGTGTTTTTTTATATTATGATAACATTTTAATGGCATATAGAAAAAATATATATATTTATATGAATTTGGTTTTCGGTTCGGTTTTCGGTTCGGAGTGCCAAACCCATAGCCAACCCGAGAACCGAATTAGTAGTTCGGTTTGGTTATTTTTGGTTCGGCTTCGGTTTTGGTTGTCGGTTTTTTCAGTTTTCTGCTCACCCCTGTTAGATATAGCAAAATGAGCAAGGAAAGTAGGTTGGGTATTGGGTGAAAACAGCCCATTTGTTGTTTGAGTTGAAATGGTCCGGGTTGGGTTGATATATAAATACTTTTTGCTCTATCAACTTTCAGTTTCAAGTCTTAATCACTATATTGATATTTAGATGATTTAATTTATTTTTTATTTTGGTTTCATAAATGTGTTTTAGTGAACACCTTGATTTAACTTGATTTTTTATGTTCATGGTGCAGGTGTTCCGATTTAACCAAATAAACCAAAAGGTACTGATTCAAGTCCGTGAATGATTGAAGGATTGTTGATTATAAAAGATGTAAAAAGTAAAACTCTCATTCTAAAGATGATCTCCTAACAACAAGTACTTTGCCTATTTTACATGCCTTTACAACAACAAAAGATTCCTAAGCAACACCAGGTTAAAATTATTCACGAGTATTGCTCGATTGTGGTACAACGTTACATTCTACACGTTTTAAGTGAAAATTAATTATTCGGTCTTTTTCGCCACCCTATAATTAGTTGTATGTAATTTGTTATTGTAACTTTTCAGAAAAACAATTTTCAATGACAGCAGCAAGACATGAATGATGTAGGATTATTTACATGGCCATTGCTATTGTTGGTGAAGTCGTGAAAAATTTCCCAAAATGGGGGATTTTTTTAATTACAAGTTACTGTTGTTGTTCTAAAGGGTCTTTCGTTTTATGTTTCTCACACTTATATTGTAATCTTATCATACTTTTAACTAAAAACATATACTTTGTTACAATGTTTATAATTAATTGACCGCCACTTAATTTTTTCTTTGGATACTCACAAGGCAAGCCCGCCCATCGGGCGGGCTTTACAATGTGCTTATATTTATATATTGGTTAAATATAAGAACTTTTGGTATAGAATAGAGTATATTTGCTATTGTAGGTTCTTGGAACATGTCGTGGAAGAAAACACTAAGATTTGAAGCTTAAATGAAGAAATAACTCAAGCTGAATGCTTCCCGACACATGTTTACTATTTTAGCCATAAATCGGTCATACGAACTCTGTTTTAGTTGATACAACCGGCCACGGAAAGAGAATTTAATTATCTACAACTTTGGAAAAGACCATCTGCTTAAACGACCCAAAGTGCGATGGACTTTGAAATAAGTGCGGCGCACTTGAAATAAGTGCGGCGCACCTAAAATAAGTGCGGCGCACCTAAAATAAGTGCGGCGTACTTAGTGCCTAATACGGGAAGGCTTTCTCCTAGAAATTTATTCCATCAGAACTAAAATTTAAGAGAATTAAATGCAATTCAATGCTAAGTGCATTAACTCACAAAGTGCTGCACACTTTTATGCTAGTGGGGCGCACTTTGGCCCTGAAAAAACCTATATAAAGCCCCTTTTACCTCTCATATCACACACATCTCATGCATAAACTTTTATCTTACACACACAATCTCTATAGCCTTTTGAGAAGAGGAAGGAGTGGTGAGGGTCTTTGGACCCAATGATCTAAACACCTCTCTAAACCGACATGCCACCACTACTCTCAACTAGGGGTGGCAATTTTTGACCCGACACAAAACCCGACCTGAAACCGACACAAAATTAACAGGTTCGGGTTGAGCCTAAATAGTTTCGGGTCAGGTTTGGGTCAACCTATCTAACCTGTTTATTAAACATGTCAGGTTCGGGTTGAGAATAAATTAAGCGGTTCGACCAGCTAACCCGTTTATTTTTTTTTCTTAAATTAAAAATTATTTTTTAATTTTATTTTATGGAGTTTTAAATGGTTAAGTGGTCAACCTCGAACCCGTTTAACATGTTTAACACGTATAATGTGCCAACTTCTGTATATAAAACGGGTTAAATGGGTCAACCCGAAACCCGTTTAACCTATTCAACCCCGTGTAACCTATTTAACATGCCAACCCAAGTATATACGAGTTAAATAGGTCAGGTTTGAGTTATGTGTAAACAGGTTAGGGTTGACATAGCTGACCCGATTATTTAAATGGGTCAGGTTCGGGTTGAGGTTTTTTGACCCGCCAACCTGTCAACCCGAATATGTCAACCTAAACCCAACTTGAATTGCCACCCCTACTCTCAACCATAAACCACCACTAAAACACATATTTCCAGAAGTTCTACAAATATGTTGATCTTATTCCATCCATTTCTATACCTTAAAAATTATCACTTTGATTTTTTGAAGGATTCACACCAATTCTTTAAGATACATCACTTAATTACCTTTTTAAACAAACACTCCATTTGGTGATATGTTATGGATTTCCAGAAGTTACATAGTATATTCTGGGTTATCTTAGTAGCATTTGGTTTTTGGTTGATCATGAAACTACTAGTTTTGGGTTGATGGTTGTTGTAGTCGAAATATTGGTATTGTTACTTTGCTTCTTATATGTGAAACATGAATAATATTTGGATGATTTTGCTATGATTTATGAATGCTACTTGTTATGAATTCGGATGTTATTAAACTTGGATATTGTTTTCTCTTGATATATCTTGCAATTGAATAGGTCGAAAGGGATTTATTGCCTTGTTTTATTCTGAATCCATGTTGGCCATATGAATCAATATCATGTTTGTAAGAATTATGTGGTAAATTGATAAATAAACCAAGTAGAATAATGTTTAAGACCTTTCCTTATGTTGATCGACCGGGTAAGGAGGAATTCATATATATACATATTTGATATAAACTACTCTTAATGCACTAGTGATGATGTAGTATATAGGCCGAAGGATTCTATGTTATCATTGGTAGATATGCTTGTTATTATGATTACCCATCATATATGACTTGTATGCTTTGTTTATATAAAGTCTTGCTCTATCTCTATCTATTATGTTATGTGGATCATACCTTGTTTCTTGCTTGCTTTATTACACACGTTTTGGCTATTTGATCCGTGACAATCAATTAGCTTTTTACTTGATAAACAATCTGTGAATTGCTACAAATCCCGTGGAATGATCTTTGACTTACCTAATACTATATTACACTCGAATAGGGTATACTTGCCCGAATGTTGTGTTTTTAGTAAAAATCGGTATTTCTAGTATTATAAATTTAAGCTTGGAAATACACATAAGTTTTTTGGCGCGTGCCGGGGGATTTGTTTTGTTGTTTGCAGATTGTTTGTAGTCTTGTTGTCACTTTGTGTGTTTAAATATCTTTAAATCTTCAAAATATGTTTTCCGTTGCAGAAAGTACGGCGCACAATAAACCTTGTGCGCGACACTTCACCTGTTCCTGTTTCTTATTTTGCAGGTTTTTACACGAAGTGCGCAGGTTTCACACCAAAATCGTTGTACTTGTTTTACAAATCAACATTTATAAACTCGCCGTACCGTTTTCTGGCAAACGGAACCCAAAAAATCATTTTTTCTCAGGAAGTACGCCGCACATACAATGTGTGCGCCGGTTTTCCTAAAAACCCAGAAAGTACGCCGCACTTTCTGCAAAAATTTTCACAAACAGAATCGGAATTTAAAATCCAAACCAACAACACCAAAATTGGAGTCTCAGGTATGTGTCGATTTGAAAATTCAATTTTATTCTGATTATACGCCTTGTAATTTTGTTAATATTTAGTTTGTTATTCGAAAAAAAAACCCAAAAAGATTTTTTTTTATTTTTAAATTGTTTTTGCTTATTTATTTTTTGACATGTTCCTGTTTATATAATAAAACATGTGTTTTGTTGGTTTATTAGTTTGTTTATATTTTCTTGCATTGAATTTGTGAAAAATAAAATAAAAAGTAAATTTTGAAAAATATTGCAGAAAAAGTACGCCGAACAAACTTGTGCGGCCGACTTTGTTCTGCATTTAAAAAAATTATCCAGATATTGTATAAATATAAATAACCAGATGCCAATTTATTTATGTTTTATGTGAATATTGGTAATGTGTTTTTATTTGTTTATGCATGTTTGCTTGTATGTGTTTGCTTGCGTTTTTAAAAAAAAGTTAAAAAAAATTGTTAAAAACCATAAAATCTAAAAAATAGTTTTCTTATCTATCTTTTTAACCTGTGTGATTGTGTTTGTCTGCTTATGTGTTTGCTTGTGTTTGTGTATGTGATTCTTAACTAATAAAAAAATATTCTAAAAAAGTAAAAAAAAAAATGTTTTTTTTTCTGTCTAAATGCATAACGCCGACATATGTTTGGGTGCGGCGTACCCTTTTTAAAAACTTTTTGCGCGGCTCATCTATGATAATTGAAAAACTTATAAAATAAATAGGTCTATAGACGCCGCACTTTCTTTCAAGTGCGACGAACTTTTGTTTTGAAGAAAAAATTTATAAATAAACATTAAAGAAATGTAAAAAATTAAAAAATAATAGTAGTAATTTTGTAAATTATTGTTTTAAACCTTAAATAATAATATGTGTTTGGTATATGTGTGTCTTTAAACCAAAAAAATAAAAAATACCAAAAGATTTTATTTTCGCCAATTATTTTTTTATTATTATTTATATATGTGTTTTGAGTGTTTGCATATTAGTAATTATATTTCTTTTTTGTTATTTTTCCTTTAGTATGTTTTGTTTATGCTTGTTTTAGTAAATGTATATAAATAAAAAATTTAAAAATTAAAAAAAAGATGTTTTGAACTTTGTGGGCGTGTTCGTTGGAAACCCTCACGAGACTATAACTCGTCCTCTGAGGGGTTTAAAGGCTTGTTGCATACGCTAAATGCAATCGTGGTGCCTACGAAAGTGTGCTTTAGTATTTTATGATTTTTGTAGTTTAGTTTATTTTGCAGATTAAATAAAACAGGTGGAGCTTGGATTGGTGGTTGGCATCTTATCAGTTGGGGAGGTGATATATATTTGGATCAGTACGTTACATGTGGTAGAATACACATGCTTGGCGTTCTGGTTTGCGCCATATCTTTCAGAATTCAACAGAGCCCTTAAGAGCCCCGGGAAGTTTCGTTTCTCTTATATTTATTTTTCCCGTTTGTCCCACTTTTAAGTTATTTTCTAATTACGCATAATGCTCAACTTAAGTGTGGGGGGAAAATAAATTGGAAAATTAGACTCATTATTAAAAGTATAAACTTTTGTTCGCCCTTGTAATCTAAAAAATCTTAAATATTTTTAAATCTTTTGCCACTTTTGGGATTTAATATATTAGAATAAAACATAGTAAAAAAATATTAAAAATTAAATAAAGTTTTGAAATCAGAGATGTGTCCCGATTGATAAAGCAGATCGACTCGGGATCGATGACATTACTTGCGCATTTATACCAATCACCCAAAAAAAATGTGAGGTTCGCCTTTAAATCTTATGAAGATGATTTTTGCCTTTAGCTTTCTCGAGTTAAGGTTTGAATGCAGCTGCAAGTGTCTCATCCGTCGTTACGGCTGTGTATTTGTAGTTTTGTCGCCTTTTCTGGAGCATTGGTATCGGATTAAAAATTGTATGAGTGTGCCGGTGATTTATTGATTCTAGAACTTGTGCTTGATAATCATTACGAGACCGCAGTGAGATCACGTTCGCGTGATAAAGGTATTTTTAAGTGATAAAGAGGCAACTTAGGATTTAACCCAAATAGCCATTCCATTTAACATATTATTCTTTTAGCTAATTACACTGATCAGCTAACCACCCAAATAAAACCCTTATGTTAGCACTCATCTTTAGTGCTAGATACCCCTAGTTTAACCCGCTGAGCCATTCTATTCATCTTTCTCATCCAGAAAAAAATAAAAATACAAAAAAAATATAACCTTTAGCCTAGCCTTACCCCTCGTCGAAAGTCACATACTAATGGATTCGGTCTGCCGAGGTTGCTTGGCATTACCACGTATCATACTGTCGTGTGGCTCGCGAATTTCTTGGCTCCACGAGCATTTGACTCCCCGCGCTTTGATTCCACCCTCACGCAGGAGTAACTGTACCATTCCAAACGAAAGATGGGACTCGAGTCCCACCTACCCAAGTGTCTCGCTTTGGGGTTTAGCTACTTTTTATGGTGCCATTCACTCTGATATACATAAGGCCGTCTCCGGGGCGGTTATTGTAAAGATATGTACAAACAATGAGCAAGGGAGATAAAATTAAGAGAGAAAAAAAAAGTAAATACAGGCTGTGATTATTGTTGGATTTTGTGACGTTTTGATACATTATGTATGTGCGGATATATTGAATGATCGAATGGTTTTGAGGTTGTTTGATGCCTCAACAGTTTATGGATTGTCGGTAGAACTAAGCTACTTGGGTTTTCTTGGAACTTGTCGACATTAATTAAACCATTTCCAATATATATTTCCCTGCCTGATCCATACCCTTATGAACCTTTTGGGCCTAATGTCTACACCCAAATAAAGCTCTTTTTTTGATAATTATACCTGGTGCTTACGCCATGTCGGTGCAGTTTTGTTTCTTGTACAAGCCTATGGTATGAAATGAATCATGTCTGAGCAATTGAGTGTGATTTCCTTTTACCCTCTATTACATCACATACAAGTACTTGAGTGATTATACTTTTCTTATTCGTGAGGTGCTTAGTCATGTTATTACAGCTTGAAGATCATTGGGTATTGTCAAACATCTCTGTTTTCACATATTAAAAATTCAAAAAATATTTTTCATAATTCTATGTTTGTTTTGTAAAGCTTATTATTTTTCCTTATTTTTGCTTGAGGAAAGCATAATCCCTTAAGTGTGTCGTGTGTGGGGGGGGGGGGGGGGGGGGGGGAGGTGCTGCCTTGGGGGGGGGGGGGGTGTGGGGGGGTGCTTGCGCTGTGCACTTATTTGTTACAAAAACCAAAAATATTTTCAAAAATTTTACAACCTAATAAAGTAATTTTTTTAAATTAAAAATAAAAAATATCAAAATTAAAAAAAATATATATAAATAAATAAATTTTCTTTGTCTTGTCACCTAGGAATTTTATTTCTAAATTTATTTTTTAGATTTGCTTGAGGGGCAAGCAAAGTTTTAAGTGTGGGGGGATTTGATAACGCTCAAATTATACATGTTTCTATACGCGTTATCAATGCTTATATATATATATATATAAATTGGTTAAATATAAGAACTTTTGGTATAGAATAGAGTATATTTGCTATTGTAGGTTCTTGGAACATTGCCGTGGTGGAAAATGGAAGAAATCATAAGTTTTGAGCTCTCTTAAATGAAGAATAACTCAAGCTGAGCTGGCTTCCGGAAATGTTCAACTTTTTGGAATAAACTCGGTCATTACGGAAACTCAGTTTTTGTTGATTCTAAGCTGGCCACGGAAAGAGAATTCAATTATCTACAACTTTGGAAAAGGCAATCTGCTGAAATGACCCAAAGTGCGGCGCACTTTGAAATAAGTGCGGCACACTTTTCCATCAGAACTGAAATTTAAGAGAATTAAATGCAATTCAATGCTAAGTGCATTAACTCACAAAGTGCTGCGCACTTTTATGCAAGTGGGGCGCACTTTGGCCCCGAAAAAGCCTATATAAAGCCCCTTTTACCTCTCATATCACACACATCTCACACACAAACTTCTATCTTACACACACACAATCTCTATAGCCTTTGGAGAGGAGGAAGGAGTGGTGAGGGTCTTTGGACCCAATGATCCAAACACCCCTCTAAACCGCCATGCCACCACCACTCTCAACCATAAACCACCACTAAAACACATATTTCCAGAAGTTCTACACCATATTTAGATCATATACCATCCATTTCTATAACCTTAAAACTTATCACTTTGATTCTTGGAGGATTCACACCAAATTCTCTTAAGATCATCACCATAAACCTTTTTACCAAACACTCCATTTGGTGATATGTTGCGGATTTCCAGAAGTTACATAGTATATTCCGGGTTATCTTAGTAGCATTTGGTTGTTGGTTGATCATGGAACTACTAGTTTTGGGTTGATGGTTGTTGTAGTCGAAATATTGGTATTGTTACTTTGCTTCTTATATGTGAAACATGAATAATATTTGGATGATTTTGCTATGATTTATGAATATACATGTTTATGAATTCGATGTTATTTTACTTGGATCATTGTTTATCTTTTGATATATCTTGCAATTGAAATAGGCCGAAAGGATTAATTGCCTTGATATATTTTGAATCATGTTGGCCATATGAATCAATATCATGCTTGTGAGAATTGTGTGGTAAATTGATAAATAAACCAAGTAGAATAATGTTTAAGACCTTTCCTTATGTTGACTGACCGGGTTGGGAGGAATTCATATATATGCATATTTGATATAAACCACTCTTAATGCACTAGTGATGATGTAGTATATAGGCCGAAAGGATTCTATGTTATCATTGGTAGAAATGCTTGTTATTATGATTACCTATCATATATGACTTGTATGCTTTGTTTATATAAAGTCTTGCTCTATCTATATCTATTATGTTATGTGGATCATGTCTGGTTTCTTGCTTACTTTATACACACGTTTTGGCTATCTGATCCGTGACAATCAATTAGCTTTGTTACTTGATAAACAATCTGTGAATTGCTACAAATCTCGTGGAACGACTTGGACTTACCCAATACTATATTACACTCGAATAGGGTATACATGCCCGAATGTTGTGTTTTTAGTCAAAATCGATATTTCTAGTTATTATAAATTAAAAGCTTGTAGAAAACACACATCACTTAGTATCACAATTTATTCAAACTTAAGTCATACTGCCTCAGTCGGGTGTCAGAATACGATCCAGTCCTTGACGTGACGACTTTTCTATCAGAATTGACATTGCTAAACTTTTCGGTTATTCAACCAACAGGACTAACCCTACAGGGTATATGTCCTACATAATACGACTCACACTCTACTTTATCAAGAACGTCTATGGTTCTTTTACCAACACTCACTCACTCAAAATCCCAAGTATACCTTACTTGGTCAAACACTCCCGGCTCTACCTTTCTAGGAAGACCATTTCATTGTCTAAACCTCATCATTATTTGCCTTAAACCTTTCTCAAATCAATCCTACTCAACGAGTGCCTTAAATATCACTTCACCTAGATAGGTCAAGATACCTCTGAAAAGCCGACACAATAAAAAGTATGATCAGGTTTCCAATTTGATTACTATAACTCTTTCCAATATTCCCCGTGACCATTCATGGTCTCTCACTTTCGTATTAGCTCTTCTAACGAAACAGTAAAATCGATCAGCTCGAATACATTTCAAGCTTAGAGAATATACCAACTACATCGTACGCCCATCCTAATAAGGAAATGGGTATCCACCCTATCACGAGCGACCAATCGTAATGCAACCACACACGGAAAATTGTGCTCTCAAGCTAACACAAAATAACGCAAAACTCTGCTATCCACACTTATTGAACAAAATTTACTTCACTATCATAAAAACGATTTCAATACAAATCACCTAACGACTAATAAGGATTTGTCATAACTACCAATACAAAAAGAAACTTTTCTAATCATAATACCGACACTAACCAACGCTACCCGGTTTAGTGATATACACAAACTACTAATCTAAACCTCATATATCCTACACATCTCCTCTGGGCTCTTGCCCTCTCTTTATACTGTCAACAATCTCAGCCAAATCCAACCGCGTATGTCTCTCCTTTGCGAGATGTAATTGTAACTCCCGGTTCTCTCCCTGTGTATCGCTAATGGCATGTCACAAAGATGCCCTCTATGCATTCGTTTGACTTGCCTACGACTCCAGGGCTAATACTTGTCTCCAAATCGCTCTAAAATTCACTGAAACCCTCTCATGCTCATGCTCTAGACTCCTAAATCGATATCTCTAGGAGAAGATCTCATCCCTGACTGCCCCTGACCTAGTAAATAACTCTCCTATGTCCCTATCATACCTCTAAAACAAAGCAGGCGATAGCTCCTCTAATTGTACCGTATGATCACGAATCAATCCCCCCTGCATCTCAACTCGAGGTCCCAACTTGGTCAAAAATCCCTTAGTCTTAGCCGTAGCGGGTGAAGCTACAGGCAATGGAACGGTCAATAGTATCTTGGGTGATGAAATAGGTGAAGGAACAATAGAAGGTGCTGGAGAAATAGGAAGTAAACCAGATGACCACTCGGGTGATGGCGGTGTCTGAGCAGGTGGTAGGTAAGCAGGAACATCAATGTAAGCTATACCATCCTCCGGGTCTATCCATGTAGTAAGTGTGGGCTGCCTAAGTGCCGACACTCTCTTTGGTCTCTCAGACTCTGGTACAGATCCAGAACTCTGACCTACCTCGAATACACTTAGCATCCGGCCCTCTCCCAATGCTATCTCCAAGCGTCTCAACGTCGCATATCCCAATCCTAGAGGCTCACCCACGCCTGTCTCCACAACCGGGTCTGCCCGTGGCTGACCCTCAGGTACAGCCTCATCCCCACCTAAACTAAGACTCTTAACTCTTATACCGGGGCCCTCGTCCCCTGTAGTAAGACCCTCATCCCCTACAGCAGGATCCTCATCCTTTGCAGTAGGACCCTCGTCCTCTACGTCCTCGCTCATACTATCAGAATCCAAACTCTCCTCTATCTCCTCATCCTCCTCCTCATCATCCCCCTCCTCATCATCCTCCTCTTCCTCATCATCCTCTACTAACTTAGACATACCCTGATAACACTTCTGTGAAGGAAGGTCTGGTGGTGACGAAGATGGTAAACTCTTGGAAGAGGACCTAAACCTCTTACAGAACGCTGAATCGGACATAGCTGCCACCTCTGCCATACTGGCAGAGATGCCCGGTGACATCGCTGGTGGAACACGCACAACCATACGTGCGATCCTATGGAGAATGGGAACCAAGGTGAGTGAGGTACTATCAGGTAGTGATGTGGGTGGTGCTACAATGTGGGGTGACTTAGGTGCCTCAGTCTTAACAGGGTCCTCAAAAGATTCGGACTCAGTGTCCGTCCCAACCAAATAAGCCTGCCTAATAGCCTCATAGGGATCCTCAGGAAGTGGTACGAGAACTCAGGAGCTCTAAGCTCCGTCAGCCTTGGTGGAAATCTCTGGGTCAACAAACACTGGGGTAGATATCATGTGATAACACGATAAAAGGGTATAAGTATAAAATATTATTATCCAAATTATCAGCATCATTATGCTTACATATACAAATCATTATAGCATCCAAAATTAGACGTTCGTAACCGTATATTTATATATATCCTTATATATATATTAAATATATCGGGAAGAATACGAACAATGAATAATCACCGACCACGTTCGATACCGAACATGCACTACTAGTCATCACATAAAGCACATAATCCACAAAAGCATATCCTCATTTTACGTCGCTACCTGCGACTATCCACTAAAATTCTCAAGGCAACATGCACTACACTAAGGCAAGCACGACCAACATCAATCAATCAACATCGTTAACCGCGATAATTTCACTTACATTCTCAAGGCATCGCATACTACTACTACTAAGGCAGCATGGCAATCCTGAAATCAATATGATCTTAATCTCGACACTCATAAGTGTTCTCATCACTTTACATCCTATCATTTTTAGGTGGTCACATTACTCACACATCCCTTCCTTCCTCTAACATAACTTTAGAAAACTAACCCCATCATTTCATTGTCCTTCAAGAATTAAGCATAGTTGATCAGGCTATGCGTAATTTAGGAAAATACCATGAACTGCTCGGGCTAGTTGACTCCCGCCATGTTCAAGGTTATACTAAAAACATACTTCACTTTGGTTATAATTGCGCTTTTTATTTTATTTTATAAAAATCAGCATTCTCTAGAACCTTGGCTCTTGATACCAATCTGTCACACCCCGCCAGTGGCGGAAACACGGGAAGCGACGATACCGTTCATCGCACAAGATACAAGATCATACACTTTATAATTTACAAAGAAAAGATTTGAATTTACATTAACTTTACAAGTTACGACATGGCGGTACAACAATTTCAACTCATTTTGACTCAACCCCCTTTGGTAAACATCTTTGGTCTTCCAACCTCATTCACATACATTTAATTGGCACACCTGAAAATGATACTTGAAAACATCAAGCAGGTTTGACCTTAAACCCAAAAGATGTGCCAATATTTCAATTAGTAGACAATAGTGCAATATGACAGTGAATATATGTAACATCTCGTATTTTACGGTCAACATTAAATCTCGACTATGTTCCTATTTTTACTTTTGAAGGAAATTTTGTGTTTTACTTTTAGCTGATTTGGCAAAAATCCGCGTTTATGCTATTCATGAGTCGTGTTTAGGATTTATATCCGTTTAAGCGTTCTAAGTATTTTAAAAAAATAAAATTTAAAAAAAATTAAAAAAATTCTTCTTTTATACCCGAGAGTTCAATTATTTTATTTTTGTGCTCCCCGATTAATTTCATGTCTTAGCCGAATCCGTGTTAAAATAAAACGCTCTTTAAAACGCACATTTTCTTATTAATTTGATATTGGGCTTATTTAGTTAAGTAGTTAACATGAGTAATGGACTCGGAAATAATTAATAAGAGATCAAGCCCAAACACCTTTTTTTAACAAACCGGTCCAACACCCTACATCAATATATGTCGACACATTTTTTTTATATATCTCAGGACCTGCTCTACCAAAAACACATAGTAAGAAATTTTGGGCTCCTCCTCTTCTTCTTCCCTCTGTGTCGACACAACACCAACAACCATCACCAAAACCATCATCAACCATTCCCAAATCAATTTCTATTAACCCTAAAACACTTCTACACTAATCCTTATAATCTTTTTCAAAAAGAGATCAACATGCAAGGCTTTTTCAAGGTTTTTGGTTTATGAAGATTTTATTGATTTTTGTAGGTCCAAAGTCTTGGATCTGTTTAGCCTTTTGTAAGACAATAGCTAACTTGATTAATCCAAATCAACTATATGAGAGACAATAACTATGAATACTATGTGCTAATGCGGAATCTTAACACAAGTACTAAGAAGAACACAATGTAAAACTTTGCTATTTAAGTACAACCTGACGCTTATTCAATTCAGGATTACGAGTAGGAGGCCTTGGAGGTTGCTTGAACCATTCTGGATTCAGAGTCTTAGAAGTCTTGGGTTCAGAAGCAGCTTGTGGTTGATCATCATCACGAACCACATCATCACCAACATCATCCATAATCACCTCAGCAATAGGTTCTTCAACTGGTTCCTTTACAGAAGTAGACTTACCAGTTTTAGATCCTTTAGTTGGAGCTTTACCTTTTGGGGTTTCCTTGGTGGTGGATTGCTTCTTTGAAGACTCAGACCTCTTTTAGTCTTTCCTCTTTGGTCTTCTTACCCTGGTTTAGTCTAGTGGAGGGTCTGTCATCATCATTGTCTTCATCTATTCTTCATGCTTCTCTTGTGGTCTTTAACTGTTGTCAGCGACTCCCTTATCCATTGCATTTTCATCTTCAATCAATGCTTCTATGAGTGCATGGTACAATCGATGATTGGCAGGATTTCTGTTAAAAGACTTGTTTGCATGCATGGATTGGTAGAGAGCGCTTTTTAGATCATACTCTTCAAAAGCCGCCTTGTTAGTAGACTTGATGTACCTGTGGCTTCTTTTGATTCTCGGCTTTTTCCTTCTTGATCTTGAGAATATTCTGAAGGACTTTTCTCAAGATTCTTGTTCAGTTTGTTGGTGGCGGTTTCTTGCGTTAATCCAGGGAAGATGTTGCAGAGCAATATTTATGAATGAGATTTGTGTGTGTTTCTGCAGTTCTTTTTGAAATCATTGCTGACTTTGGTATCAAGATTCTATTCAACATAACTATTGGAAATTGGGACGAGAAGCAAACAAGGCTTCAGAAGAGTGTTCAACAGTTTTAGCGCAAACATATTCTTTTTTAATTTTGCAAATCTTACTTCAACAGTTGAGAGTTGCATCCAGATTCATGAAAAAACAACAGTGATGATGGTTAGAGCATCGGTTGTGATTGGTGGTGTTGGGATTGGTGTTGGTGTTTGTTGCATGGTTGAGATGATAGGTGTCACTTGAGGTGAGGGGACAGTAGTTGAAACTAGAGTTTCAGTGACAATTTCTGGTATAGGTGGAAGTTTGGTTGTCTTTGGAATCACTAATACGGGAACCTTATGTACTGATAGAGACTGGGTTTGGGGAGTTTCTTATTGGATGGGGGATATCCAGCCAAAGAGCTAATAACATTTGTATCTGCAGAGTCCTTAACAGTACTTACCAAAGGAAGTATCTGAAGAAAGTTTATAAGGAATTTATCACCAAAACCTTTGATGTTCGAATCTAAGTTTTTACAAACATACATTAAATATTAAATTAAAAAGCGGTAAACTATTCAACCCCCCCTTATAGTTTTCCACATATACCAGTCAAGTTACCAATTACATTGTTTTGTGACAAAAAGTCTGCATAACAAATAGCTGTCAACCCTTTCTTTCATGACAGGACTAAACACATAGACACTGATTGTCATTTTACTAAAAAAAAGTACAAGAAGGTTTTCTTCAAACTGCTTTTATTCCTTCTCATTTACAATTGGCAGATATCATGACTCAAGCTCTTAACAAGGTTTAACACTCCTTTCTTTTTGAAAAGTTAGGTGTTTCCACTGCTTCAACTTGAGGGGAGGATTAGAAGTATAAGGACTAATCTATATCAAGTCTAATAGTATAAGGACTGGTTATGTAAATAAGTTAAAACTAGTTGTTAGGTAGTTATCTTTCATTTTCTCTGTATATAAACAAGTTTGACACTTTTCATTTGTAACAATTCATTTCCTAATCAATAACAAATCCTCTTTTGCTTATATTGTGCATAAACACTTTGATTAATTAAAAAAAATATCTAGTTTTCATAGGTGTATAGTTGGTAGTCCACCTGGCATGATGAGACACGTATCTGGCAAGAAGGTGAAAGATTGGTCACAATACGAGGTTTGTAAACGCAACCCTGCGCCTTGTGTTTAACTAATTCCTATCTACATATCTAACCACAAAGGACATATTTGACTCTTTAGTGGAAAATTTAAAAATGAAGGGGCTGCTAGTAGATTTTACAAGAATAAATGTAGGAGCAACTTAATTAGTTACCTTTATTATTTACATGTTGTAGCAATGCCTTCTATTTTGCATTAGTAATTGTATGAAAACATGTTCAATTAATGTTGATCTCACTTGAATAGATCTTGCTTAGCTTGTAAAAGGCTTAGTTGTATTGAATAAATCCAAGACAACTATGGTAGAAACTTTGATTGAATATATCAAAGACTATGCGGAATCTAGTCTATGATACTAAGAAGAATTCTAATGAAAACAGTAAAGAACAAGATTAATAACAATAGTTTATCAAACTTTCAGCCTCAATATAAAACGAACACTCTTAATAGTGTTAGGGTTTACAAAATCTTGAAGCTACGAATATCAAAGATGTGTGTCTAACATTATGCCCTAGGACCTCCTTTTATACACCAAGGAGTCCTACAAGGCTTACAATACTTTCCTAAGTTATCATGATCTTTTCTATAAGCAAACATAATCTCTTAAACAAATAAGTTATACATATCTTCTTTACAAATAACTAATACTTATCTTCGTAAGTATTCTTGTTCTCTAATCAATCTTTATCCCTTCTCTGTCAGCATAATACTTCCAGCAGTAGTAATCACTCAGCAGTTGTAACTAAGCACAAGCAGCATTAACTACTTAGAAGTTTACTTTAGCAGTACTAACATACACTAGCAGTACTAACTTTTGTACTAGCAGTAGTAACTACTTAGTATATTTTCAGTCTTCATCTCTGAGTAGTCTTAACTTCTACTAGCAGCAGTAACTTTATACTAACCGTACTAATTATACTAACAATAGTAACTAGCAGTAGTAACTTTTATACTACCAGTATAACTACTTAGCATAATTTTCATTAGTATTACCAGCAGCACTAAGTTATGCTTGATAGCACTAATATATACCTCAGCAGCAGTAACTCTAAGAATATCTTGAAGTCTTTAAATCCCAACAATCCTCCCCTAAACTTGATGTTCATTATCTGAATCTTCAAGTTTCATTAAAAGTCTTCACCATCACCAGGAGGATGCATTCAAACACTTCATTGACCCTTTTCCTGCTTTGTCATGAGCTTGAGTAGTTGATAACACATCTCATTCCAATGGTCAGTTTAAAGCTTTTTGTTCAGCATGTTTGTGATTGTTATTGGTGTAAGGGGATATCTTTTCTCAACTAACATAAAGATATGTAGATTTTTAAACCTCACAAAGTGCACTCCATAGGTATCAAACAACTTCCAAATAGTCACTTTGTATCCTTATAGATTTCTCCACACTTCACTTTTTATGTCAGGCTCAAACATTACTTTCAGATCACCCTATAACACTCTTTCATAATCCTCCTCTGGCCTTGTATTCCCATGTTTTGCTTTAACCAACTTCCAGAGGGTCTCTAAGTCTTCTCTATCAATATTCTGAAGCATCTTAATCATTAATGAATACCTTTTTGAGCTTCCATCAACTCTTATCAATTTGAAGTATCCTATCCTTCCATCTTTATCAATCTTGTATTTAACAATCATTGGAGGTTTGGTGGCTAGAGGTATAGCATCAATTGCTACCTCATCATCTTTAACTATCTCAATATGCCTTTTCATCTATGCCTCCTCTTAATCATCATCTTTTTCAGCTTTTACATGCTCATCTATCTTCTGCTTCTTTGATTTATCAGATTCAAGCTCATCTCCTACTCCTTTATAATTTCCTTCTGTTCTTGTCTCACTGCTTTTCACCACCTCTGAATCCATAGGATCAAATGAATTTACCTGTTTGTGTGCTTTGTCATATAGCTTATGAATTTCTTCATAACTCAGTCCTTTTAGCTGATTGTGCTTGTATCCACCCATATTCTTTAGGTATGCACACATTCTATTCCTTATCATAAGTCTTGGTAAGGTTAGGTCATTACTTCTTTCTCTGCGGCTCCTATGCTGCAAAATAACTTTTCCTTTCAGGCTATCTATCTCCACTAACATTCTTGACTTTTCTTCAATGGAGAATTGTTCTTGCTCTTTAGCTTGGAGTCTCGCAGCTAATTGTTCACCAGCCTCAATCATAGCTTGAATGCTATCTAGTTCTTCAATATTTTCTACTCTGCTAGCTTCTTCTTGTGCAACTCTTTCTTTTTCCAACTCTGCTTGTTCTTTAGCATGCAATCTGAGTGCCAATTCTTCATCAAGTGCAATTTGATCTTTCTTCTTTAATGGCTTTTTAGGCTCAACCATTTTTCCCTTTCCTTTGTCTTTTGCTTGTGGAAGTTGTGATGAAGAAACTATTGGTGTAAATGCAGATGCTTGCTCCTCCTGATCATGAAAGACAATTCCTTTTGCCATTGGTCTTGTGCTAGAAATAGCAGTAGTAATTGTTGTGGCAGAAGTTGTAACAGCCTTTGGTTTAGCTGCTTTTATCTCTATCAAGGTCTGAGCCAGAGTTAACTCATCAATAGTTATTGTAGCACTGGAAGTGAGTAACTATATCACAGCACTAACATTCCCTTTCAGCAACTTCTGTTCAGTACGAAAATAAGCTTCAACCTGGTAAATCATCTTGTACATCAAACAACATCTCTTCATCAGATCTTTCTTGAGTCTCATCAATCAAAGTCACTTCCTTAATCTCTTAAGCCCTGAATTTCCTGACTTCTTTCTCTTTTCCAACTACTTAACTCTCTTCTTTAGACTAGTAATCTCCTTTGCTTGAGCAGTCTTTGCTTCCTCCAAATCAAGAACCTATTTTTGTAGTTTGGTACATAAATTCATCAATTCACTAAGTTGCAATCTATCCTCAGCATTTAGAGGTGGCTCGTAGGAAGGGGTAGATATAGGTTCCTCATTATTAGCCTCATCAGGGATAGGCTCTGTAGGACCACTGTCCTTTCTTTCTCCTTTTAGGCTTTTTCTTTTTGAGGCTTAGATATGATAGTTAGTAATAATAGGTTGGGAATCGGAAAAAAAAAAAAAAAGAAAATAACCAGTTAAATGGATGCAAAAAGCTGAAATCCCTTCACCTAATGACTATCTGGAAGCTAGAACTAATGCATGAGTTTGAAATAGAGGAGTGATTCTCCTAGAGAAACATTTTCCTTCCCTCTTCACATTAGCAAAAATCTTCTTTGTATGGGAAGGTGTAACATAAATCCCTTTATGTTTGGATATTCCTTCAACTTGTTTGTCCAGGAACACTTGCACAAACCTTAGATACATAAGAAATTTAACCTCACCCTCTAAGTTCTTCATCATATGATTAAATATGTACTTGGAAAAAGTTTAAATTATGTTGTTTGTAGCAATACCGAAGATTCACAGATGCCATAGTGCTACTAAATTCATTCCAAGCTGTAGTTTTAGCACTAAGGCATTGCAAAATTATGTGGATAAGAAATTTCCATTGGGATGAAAAATAAACTTTATAGAATGTAAGCTTTTATGTAAGATGTTCATACCCCATGAGTGTCAGCTGTTCAAAAATTACATCATTGGCAGACATTCAATCCCTTTAACATCTTCTAACATAAGATTACTTCTCATACTCTTCTCAGTGATGGTCAACTTCTTTTTATCTACTAGGGCTTGTATCTAACGTTCCCCATTAACTGACTTAGCCTTAGTAGTTGCCCAGAACTATTGAATGCATGATTCATATACTGTAGGATTAACCGTTAATGCATACTTGATAGAACTTGCATTCAGAAAATCAATAATGCCTTTACACCCATTACTTTCTTTGGGTTTTTCCAAAAACACAACCAAATTATGAGTTTCAGCAAACTTTAGGGTTGACATTGTGATAGGTTTTGATGATTAAAGATGAAATTGAGTTAGGGTTTATGATTAGAAAGTATATCAAGGTGTAAAATCGATTGAATGAGTGATTGAAACCCTTAATCGAAGTATTTATGAAATCACCCTCAACAGCATTAACTTAAACTGGCAGCATTAAGTTAAGCCTAATAGTATTAACTAACCCATCAGTAGGAAGTTATGTCTGGCAGCATTAACTTATGCCTAACAGCAGTAAGTGAATGCCTAGCAGCATAAACTAGTACTGGCAGCAGTAAGTTTATGCTTAGCAGCATTAACTTTGAAACACCAACATTAACTCCAATTTCATTCCAAAAAGCATTTCCATCATTAATTTTGATTCTCACAAGCTCTCTTTCTGTTTTTAATCTCACAATATCTCTCGTTTCTTTTTCTCACCAATTCACTCTATCTGTTTTTATATCACACAACTCTCTTTCTATTTTTTAGCTCACTATATTTCTCATTTCTTTTTCTCACCAATTTACTCTATCAGTTTTTATATCACATCAAGAGCCCTAACAGACAGTTTGGTACAAAATTCCATCAATTCCTTTAGTTTCATGTTGTCCTCCCTACTTCCAAGTGTGTTAACTCTTGATAGAGGTGGATCATAGGACTTGTTTAGATGCAGCCTCAAATCAAATTTGAGCTTCTGCACCCCCAATATGGTATCTTGGCACCTAGGACCACTACCTGAATCAGTTTATTAAGGAAAAGACTCATTAAGTGTTGCTATTTATTGGGTCCTATTTATGTTACCACTGTCCTGCTCTGCTTCTAAGCTAGAAGCAGTAGTGGCAGCCCTTTTCCATTTTGTCTTCCCACTCCTTAATGATAGTCTCATCTGTTACAAAGAGAATAGGTCCACTAGACTGAGATATCTTATGGTTCCTTTTGGTTTTCCTAGGTTTTTGAGTCTTTTTGGGTTAAGATAGTGATGGAACAGTGATTGGTTCAAGATTAATTAGTGAGATAGTTGTGGATGTGTGATGGGGTTCAGTGGGATTTCTTGACCCTTCACCCATTTCTGCTTGATTGGTTCAACATTTTTAATTTTGACAACAGTATTAAATGCAACTAGCAGCATTAAGTATACTTGCCAGTAGTAAGTCACTCTAACAGCACTAACTTGAAATCCATCCTTAGCTGTTGTTCCATTCCATTCCAAATATCCTTTCATTAATCAAGACTTCATATTTAACCTCCCCTCAATCAATACTTCAGAGGTTAAGCATTCCAATACTTGCAATCAGATATTGAAATCTACTAACATCAAATGCCTTTGTGAGCAACATTGTGATCAGTGTGAATCTTGATCACTTGAATTAATCTCTTCTTATATGAATCCTTGATGAAGTGATGTCTAATCTCAATGTTGTTAGTCTTTGAGTGAAACACTGGATTCTTAACAATGCAGATTATGGTTTCATTGTCAATGTAAATCTTTGTGTTCATAAAGTTGTATCAATAATCAAGCAATTGATTTTGGATCCATAACACCTGTCTATAGCAATTAGCAACAGCAACGTACTCTGCTTCAGTAGTGGAGTTGGCAACTATAGTCTGCTTTTTACATTGCCAGGAAATCAATCTTCTTCCAAGAAATTGATAACCTCCTGTTATGGATTTTCTGTGTAAGCAAGCACCAGCATAATCACTATCAGAAAAAGCCTCTAAGTCAAATGGTGAATCTCTAGGATACCAAAGACCCAATTTAGGATGACCTTTTAAGTATCTAAAGATTCTCTTTACAGCATGAAGATGTGAAGTCTTTAGTGTAACTTGGAACCTTGCACAAGCACAAACAACAAACATTATGTCAGGTCTAGAAGCTGTTAGGTACATCAATGATCCAATCATTGATCTGTATAAATGAACATCTACATCTGCAGCTTCTTTATCCTTGAGTAATGCTTTGTTAGTCTCCATGTGAGTGCTGGCTATCTTCACAGTGGCAAAATCAAACTTCTTTAAAATGTCAGCCACATATTTGTCTTGACTAATGAAGATTCCATCATCTTTCTGTTTTACCTGCAACCCTAAGAAGAAAGTGAGCTCCCCCATAGAACTCATTTGGAATCTCTTGTGCATCATCTGTTCAAACTCAGTACATAAAGACTTTTTAGTATACCCAAAGATGATGTCATCTACATACACATGCACTAACAGGATATCATCTTTGTCCTTCTTGATAAACAAAGTCTTGTCTATAGTCCTTCTTCTAAATCTATTTTCTAATAAATAGATAGATAAGGTCTCATACCAGGCTCAAGGAGCTTGATGTAAACCATATAAAGCCTTTTCTACCTTGTAAACTTTGTTAGGAAACTCTGGATCTTCAAACCCTAAAGGTTGGCAAACATAAACCTCTTCTTCAATTGTTCCATACAAAAATGCACTCTTCACATCCATCTAATAAACAATGAAGTTCATGAATGAGGCATAGGCTAAGAAAATCCTAATTGCTTCAATCCTAGCAACTGGAGCAAAAACTTCATCATAATATATACCCTCTCCTCTGATGGTAACCCTGGTCTACCAGCCTAGACATTGTTCTAACCACAATTCCTCTATTATCTTTCTTGTTTATGTATACCCATTTAGTACCAATGGCCCTTTTGCCATATGGTAAATCAACCAAAGTCCAAACCTTCTGTAATTTAAACTATAGAAGCTCATCCTACATTCCTTTTATCCAGCTTAGATCTGTCAAAGCTTGAATCACCTTTTTGGGTTCTACTTATGATAAAAAAACAAGCAAACAGACAATTCTGAAAATCTTTATGATTGATTCTCTGTTGCACTGAACTAAACATACCATGTTCAGTTACATTCTTTGTCATCCTTCTGGTTTGAGGTGCTGAATGTATATCTTTAATGATTTGTTCAAATGGATGATCCTTGTGAACTCTTGTAGTTGGAATAGGACTGATAGGCACAGTTGTAGCCAAATTAATTCAGTCAAGCACCATAGCACCAACTTTTTCATCATCATCAAAATAGACAATCTCTTCTAAATTAGGCATATTTGGATCATCAATACATCCATAGACTATATTCTCATCAACAACATTATTTTCTATGTCAGCAGCATTAGCAGTTAGACCAACAGTATTAATGTTGCTTAGTGTATGTGACATTGCATCGCTGTGTGGACAACCATGACTTGAGCAGGTTAGTCAAACCGTTAGTGTTGACTTATGTGTCTGTTGCAAAGTATGGTTTATGTGATTCTATGTGTTTATATGTGTTTTTATGTGTTTATGAGGTATTGGTAATCAATCTATTGAGTGTGATCATCTCAATGAGATTAGAATGATGTGAAATTTGTTGAGTTCATTTCGTTTCATTTTTAATGACAAGGAAATGAATGTTGATAAATTAGAACGTTAGCAAGTTAAAATTGTGTAAGTAAATATATAAATCGTATACGTATTTGTGTATTATCTAAGATTAGGTTTAGACGTTAATATGTTAGATTAAGAAACGTAAAAATTTCTATTTTTGGAGAAGTTAGTGTTGGAATGAAAGTTAATTTTTAGAAAGGTAGTAAACTGCGTTTATGCAAAAAGGTTTAAGCCCAAATAAGTAAATATTTTTACAAAAACTTAAGGATTTTAATTGTAACATATAAATAAAAAATAATATATATTATAAAATATATAATCGTGCCGAGTATAGGGATAAAAATAAAAAAAAGAATTAAAAGAGAAAAAAAAAGTAATTAAAGTCCTAGTTATAATCTAAAACTAATTAGACTTAATCTACAATTCTACTAGGAGGCCTATAAATATAAATCATAAATCCCTAACCCCCCATTCCCTTGAGTTCGACCGGCCATAGAGAGGAGGAAGAGAGAAGACGATTTTTTTGGGTTTTATTTTTAAGGTACGATCCGATCTTTTAATTTTAGTTTGTTTATAATTCTAGTAACTTAATTATGATGGATTAGGGTTTAAATTAGGGTTTATAAATTAGGGTATTTAATTTTCAGAAAGTTTATGTTATAATGATGATGGCTTAATCATTAGATCGATCGGATTAGCGATAAGATCATGCGTTAGGGCTTAGATCACTCGAATTAGACGTTTAATTCACTGCAGAAAGTTAGGCAGTTTTGTAACGAGCATAACTCAATCATAAAAGATCAAATAAATAATTTACAACATACTGGAGATAACCTCAGAGAGTCTACTTTCCAGAAAAGTCGGCCTCATGAGTTTTTATGGTCGGGAAGTGGGTCAAATGGTCATTACAAAATCAGTGTGTAAAACAGTGACGAATTTCAGTTTTGATTTTTATTTTTCTAAAAATACTTAGACATTGAGTTAGAGGCTCTAAGTCACGTGGAAGTTAGTTCATATATTGTGTGTGTCCCCTGAATTTTGGCTAAGGTCATAGTGAGGTCTAAGTTGGTTAACCAATGTCATACTTTTAGAAGGTCAGATTCTGGACGAATTCTGGACATATTGGATTAAGGAATTTCTAAAGGGTATTTGTAAAAGGGTAATGACTTTGGGAGAGCTAGGAGAGGTTCATAAGACATGTAAGTAGCATGATGAATTTTGGTTTGAATTATGGGAGTGTTTAAGTGGTGCGTTTAGGACGCGTAAGTGAGTGTAAAATTCTGCTTAAAACCAGAAAGTTTAAAGTGTAACATTGAAGTATAAATGGCATATATAAGAGTTGGAAAAGGGTGAAATCAAGTATAGAACTATGGTAGATAGCTTATATATCCATCATAGTTGAGGTTACATCATATTGGGTTGAATTCCTAATTGATGGTAGCTTATTGTGTGCTTAATTGTTTAGATTATCCGTGAAGTGTTTGTGAAGCTTTTGTTGGATTCTTTTGGGAAGCTAAGCATCAGGTGAGTTTCATAGTCCCACTTTTAAATGTTTTTACATTGGGATGGAAATGATGCTAAATGTTTTGAATTGCTGTGATTATGTGTTTTGCTTTCATGTGGACATTATGTGATTGCTATATGACTTATTGTTGCATGTTGAATGTGGTTTACTTGCATGTTCTATATTGACATGTCAAGTGTTATTGATTTGGGATCGGGGAGTACGCCTACCCAGTATTATTGGTCCGGGCCTAAGTATAAGCTCCAGCTGGTAGACTTTTAGGTGTGTAAGTGACATATGGGATCGGGGGTAACGTTCCTACCCAGCTGTTGTAATGGATCGGGGGTAACGTTCCTACCTAGTATGTGGATTGCATGTTAACATAAGTTTATATGTTGCATAATTGTCTTATATTGTTTTGATAATCGCAGTAATTGGTTTGAAAGGTTTATAATGTGAGTCTTAAACCTATGACTCTCACCAACCGTTGTGTTGACGTTTTTAAGCATCATTTTCAGGTGAGCTTAATGGTGTTAAGATAGAGCGAAGTGGCTAGAAGAGACCGTATGATGCTTGGAGTTATTTATGCTTTCTGTTTGAATAAATGCGTTTGCATGAATTGTTTGGATTATGTTTTTGCATATCATTTATTGACGAGACCTCTTTTTCATCAATAAAGACGCCTTTTATGTTTTGGTTAGTTATAGGTATTGTTTATGACTCACTTTGTGTGCTTGCTTTTGGGGAGTTGAGATTTAATTTCATTTTAGGTTAATTCTTTCTAGAACATGTGTTGTGATGATATCCATGGATGTTACGCCTGTTTGTTTCCGCTTGGCGGGGTGTGACAATCATAATACTAAACCAATACAATCATCTTCTTAGGCGTGCGAGGAGTTGACATATAGACCCTAAAAGGTTCTAATATAACAAAATACGTGACAGTGTTTGTTTGTTGCCTTTCTCTATAACACTTTACCATGTAACTAATTATGCACAGATTGTGTAACTCAGATTAGAGAGAGTAGCTTTGAATGAGAGACCACCATACCCCACCCATATATATTACACTAAATAAACCTTCCAAAACAATACTCTATACATCCCACCTACCAAAAATTTACTGAGTCGTTTTATCGCTCTTACTCTGTCACACCACATATAGTCTATAGTCCGCCCCCCACCACCCACCCCACCCCGTCTATACCATTATCTTCCATCACATTATTTCAATTTCTACTCTATGTGTTTCGTATTGAGTGTTTTATATCCACCCCCCCAATTAACCTACTCGCACACATGCTCTCATATAACCACCCATTCGTTACACTCCAATAGACCCCCCCACACCCCACCACCTACACCACACCCCCCCCCCCCCCCACTTGAGTGTTTTAACATATGCAATAATGAACTAACAAAAAACCCCCAATCACCCGCTCTTCGCCGGTTGCTCGCCAACCAGTTGATCATTACACAAATTGTCCTTCAAAGTATGAAAGGCTTCCTCTTGTTCCACTCCCCACTTATACTTATGATTCTTCTGAGTGAGTGAAGTAAGGGGCTTAACAATCTTAGAAAAATTCGCGATGAAACGTTGATAGTAACCAGCCAATCCCAAAAATGACCGTATTTCTGACGGTGTCTTAGGAGCCTTCCAATTCTTTACCTCTTCGATCTTGCTTGGGACCACATGAATACCATTGTTATTAACCACATGCCTAAGAAAATGCACTTCCTGCAACCAAAACTCACACCTAGAGAACTTGGCAAACAAACTCTCCTTCCTTAGCAGTTCCAAAACCAATTTCAAATGAATCTCGTGTTCCTCCTTGGACTTCGAATATATAAGGATTTCATCGATGAACACAATGACAAATTTATCTAGACACGGCTTGCACACCCAGTTCATTAAGTCTATGAAAACCACTGGTGCATTTGTCAACCCGAAAGGCATAACTGTAAACTCAAAGTG
Source organism: Tanacetum coccineum (assembly GCA_026074375.1). Classification (NCBI taxonomy): domain Eukaryota; kingdom Viridiplantae; phylum Streptophyta; class Magnoliopsida; order Asterales; family Asteraceae; genus Tanacetum; species Tanacetum coccineum. Next base: position 2,153 of record BQNB010005073.1, on the reverse strand, counting down.
TCCATAACGCGTTCTGAATGTTGTTTTTGGAATGTCTTCTTCATGCACTATCAGCTGATGATAACCAGATCAAAGATCTATCTTAGATAAGTAACATGGTCCTTGCAGTTGATTAAATAAGTTATCGATCCTGGGGAGAGGATAACGGTTCTTGATGGTCAACTTGTTCAATTCTCGGTAGTCTATGCACATACGAAATGAACCGTCCTTCTTCTTAACGAATAACACAGGTGCTCCCCATGAAGAGTGACTTGGCTGAATAAATCCCTTATCCTGTAATTCTTGAAGTTGCTCAAACAACTCTTGCATTTCCGAAGGTGCTAGTCGGTATGGAGACTTCGCAACCGGCGTCGCTCCTGGAACTAAGTCTATGCGAAATTCTACTTTTTGCTGAGGCGGTAGTCCCGATAAGTCCTCGGGAAATACCTAAGGGAAATCTCGTACAACAGGGATATCTTCTAGTTTCTGCTCCTTCAATTTCGTACTTTTTAGGGAGGTTGAAATTTTTAATGCACGTTCTCCTTGAACCCTAAGCATCTCGCCCATCGCCAAAGGTATCCTACCCACTTTTTCATGATAAATTATCACTGCCTTATGCTCAGAAAACCAATCCATCCCCATAATAACATCAAAACTTCCATAACCTAACGGTATCAAATCTATAGTGAACATGGAATTTCCTAGCTCTAGTTTGCACCCACGGATAATCCTATCGACTTCTACATTTTTACCATCAGCCACTTCTATCACATAACCAAGTTTCACAATACTAGGTTTCACATTTAATAAGGACACAAATTTAGTGGAGATGAAGCTAAAGTCAGCTCCAGAATCAAACAGTACAGTAGCAAAGTGATCGTTTAAGGAAAATGTACCCATCATAACTTTAGGATCTTAAAGAGCACCGACTGCATTAAAATTGAAGGCCCTTCCTCTAGCTTGATTCCCATTATTCTTTGTGTTCCGATTACCTTCAATAGTTAAACTGTTTCCCACTTGACCAGGTGCTCGGTTCACCTTATGACAAGTATTACGAAAATGACCGTGGCTTCCACACTCATAACATGTTCCTGGTTTATACTTCACTCTTACAGCATTAAATGGCGTTACTTGCTTAGCTGGTGCACGATAATCTCGTGCAAAGTGACCGGGTTTCTAACAGTTGTAGCCACCCGACAAGCTACACCATCAGGACGGTGAGCAAAGCACTTTGCACATTTGGGATAAGGGCCAGCATACTCATTCCTAGGGGGAGCCGTTGCCACAAATCCCTTGCCCACTTTCGCCCTCTTATGATCATTTCCCCAACCTCCTTGCTTGCTTGTCTCCTCAACCTCATTCCTTTCCTCACTACCTTTTGACAATGTCCCACATCTAACCGCCTCATCTGTTAGTATCCAAGCAGTAAGAATAACACTTTGAATCGTGGTTGGTTGAGTTGCTCGGAGCATTCCACGAATTTGAGGAACCAATCCATGAATGTACCTACCGATGCGCTTTGACTCTGGAGTAACTAAGTGTGGAACCAGCTTGGCCAACTCATGGAACCGATCAGTGTACGCGGCATGGTTAGCTTTGACCATAGTATGATTCCAGAATTCACTCTCCAACCTCTCCATTTCGCTACTTGGATAAAATTCTTCCACAAGTAATGCCTTAAATTCTTCCCATGTCATTCCATTAGCAGCTTCACGACCCCTGGCTTGAACCTGTGTGTTCCACCAAGTCAAAGCCTTATTTATAAATGAACTTGCAGCATATTTCACCCTCTGATTATCTATACAACCACTGTTTTCTATCACTGACTCCATTTTCTCAATCCATTAAGTCAACGCTATCGCAACCCCTTTCCTATCAAAGTCTCAGGATTTACAAGCCAAGAATGCCTTGTAAGAACATCCATTGTTTCCACCATTCTCATTCCCACCATTTCCATTTCCACAATTAGCATTTGCATTGTTCACATTATTAGTTACCTAGGTGACAATTTGCGGGATGATGTTTTGCAATTCTTGAAGTTGCTCAAACAACTCTTGCATTTCCGAAGGTGCTAGTTGGTATGGAGACTTCGCAACCGGCGTCGCTCCTGGAACTAAGTCTATGCGAAATTCTACTTGTCGCTAAGGCGGTAGTCCCGATAAGTCCTCAGGAAA
>BQNB010005072.1:63427-104082 GCA_026074375.1 Tanacetum coccineum | reverse complement strand
CTAAAATCATTTTGACCCACTTTAAAGCTTATGCCAAACACCCCTTTATCTAAAAACTGTCAAACCAAAGAGGGATTAAAATCCATTTTTAAGCTAAAACTAAAAAAACTTTTTATCCACTTCTACTCTAAATTACCTAATAAAGCTATTTAAGCTGTAAAAGTACTGGCTTATTAGGAGAAATAAGCTAGTTCCTCTACTAGGCTTATACTACTTTTTATGACAGAATTGAAAAAGTAAATTTTAGCTTGACTTTAAACTAAACTAACTTAAAACTAACAATCTTATGAACTAATTAAGCTAAATGAAACAGTAATAATCATGAAGATTCAAAGGAATAAGAAAAATGTAATAAGCTATGAATATTCTAAAATGAATTTTAAAAGGCTAAACCTGAAATTTTGGAGTCTCAGAACAAGAGGCCACTCTTGTAGAGTGAATGACCTCAAACAGCTTAATCCTAATGGCACCTTGCCTCTAAACCTCAATAAGCTAGAATTTGGCTTATTTCTCCTTTAAGCTTCCAAATTGAACTCAAGTTAACTCAAGTGATCATGTTTAGATGTAAGATGAGTAATATGAGTAAATGAATGCTTAAGAAACAGAATTTAACTAAAATTGAGCTTATGAGAAAGAATAAGCTCAAAAGAGCTTATTTAGAGCTTATTGAGTGAAATTCGACTAAATATTGAAAACCAAGTATAACAAAGCTTGAAAACTAAATGTTATTCCTTAAATAAAGATGTACAAGCTTGAATGAAAAGAGTACAAGAACTTAAAGGCTGTTTGCTAAAAACTCGTAAGAAAAATGCTTAATAATGAAAAATACAAAACTGCAAATTAAAAACTAACTACTAACTAAAACTACTGTCTTCTACTTCTTTTATAGCCGAGTCTTCAAACCTTTGTGCTTGTTGTGTTAGTTTGTGAGAGCAACACCAAAAAATCATCTAAACCGTCCTTTATGCTTTGGGGATTCGTGGGATTGCCAAATAGGATTAGGTTTTTTTAGTGGAGGAGGAGGGGCGAATGTGTCCATGGGGTTTTTGAGGTTACAGGGTAAAAGGTTGAAGGCAAACCCGTGAGTTTGCAAGTGGGGAAAAAGGGCGGGAAATTTTGTTGTACGGGGGTTGGGGATGACAGGGTATAAGTTTGGGATTTTGGCAAATTTGGTCCCTCATGGTGTTAGTTGTTATTGCATACATGGTCCTTGTGTTTATAACCTTTTGGGGACTTGGCAAAACAAGTCCCCAAGGGGTTATAAATAGTTTGCAAAACTCGTCCTTATGTGTACAAGTATGGGGTGTTGGCAGGACTGCCCCCCCATTTGTTTCTTTGAGTGAATTGCAAAATCGGCCCTTGTCTTCTTTTTTCTATTTTCTCTTATAAATATAAGTTTAAGGGTTTGGCAATTTCAACCCTTAAACTTATATTTCTTTGACTTTTGGCCTCGGGGTTGACTTGGGTTGACTTTGACTTTGACCAGTTGACTTTTCTGTTGACTTTTTGACTTGATTGACTTTTCGGCTTTGATTTGGCTTTGTCTTTCACAGTCTTTTCCATTCCGAGTCCGGTTTTGTCGTTTTGGCTTTGTTTTTCGTCCTTTTCTTAGTCATCCGTTCCTGCACAATACAATTAGCAAAACAAGCATATATTTGGCATTTTAAGTCCGTTTTTGGTTATTTCAGCTCGTTTTTAAAGGTAAAAGGTATGTGTATTTAAGCACATACCAGCCCTTCTATTTTTATATCTAAGTATTTGATTTTTACCTTAACATGATAAAGTCAAATTCTATTGGACAAATAACAATGATGCAAACACGAAGCTTGGTAAGCTTTGGATGGCTCGCTACCTCTGGATAGCGATAAAGGAACACACTTACCCTATAAATATGAAACACGTATGGGAAGGCTAAGTTAAACACGAAAACTTTAGAATAAGGCCGAAGGAGGAGACACAGTGATCCCCTCCTTCCGGGCAAACAACTTTGATGAACAACAACATCGTGGAGAGAACATGTAACAATTAATGAGAAAGGAAATACGAGCAACATGTAATGTGTACGAACATAGCTAATAAACATTCGCCTGATTTCAATCTACTTTCTGACCAAGAATACTCAGAGGAAGAAGAAGCGGAAGCAATGGCAAAAACAATGGAGCAATACATAAGCAAGACCCGAACGGACCATGGATCGGGAGTCATTAGGCCTAAAATTGATAACAAAGATCACTTTGAACTAAAAGGACAATTTCTTAAGGAGCTTCGAGAAAACACATTTAGCGGTTTAGATAATGAGGATGCAAATGAACACATTGAGAAAGTTCTTGAAATAGTTGACTTATTCCATGTTCCTAACATCATTGTGGATCAACTAATGCTTTTAGTCTTTCCTATATCCTTAACTGGAGCAATAACAATTGTCTTCATTATATTCTGCTGCATAATTGTTATCATTGTTATTGTTTATCCTAGATATTAGATCTAAACAATCTGAGTCTTAATAACGATCTAAGAGGTCTTAACAGACTCCTCAACTGGTATCAGAGCCTGGTGGCTTGTGATATCTAGGATATACAAGGTTTTTGGTATCGTGTTCTTGATGAAAAGAATGATCGAATTTTTTGTTTTTGGTGATTGGCTGATTTAGTAAAGATTAGGGTTTTTGCAAACCCTAATTCAATAAAAATAGGATTGGTGATCTATAATGTTCCTACTAGTTTTGGTGAGTTAATCTTTGGATTGATGATGAACCCTAGTACGAGTGAATGATGAAGGAAACAAGAGCACAAAAAGATACAAGATTTAGGGTTTACAAAACTCTAATGGTTGAGTTTCTTGTTGTCGTGATAATGAAGCAGCAGGTCTTTATGTTTTGAAGAGCAAGGTTACAAGAGAAGCTCTATTGGTGGTATATTAGGATCGATAGAAGTTATTGATTTAACAAATGCTGCTCGATGTTGACTTAATACTGTCAATAAAATGTTGGTACTGCTCTTTTTTATTAATACTGCTGGCTTCGTGGATGTTTGTACCGCTAAGGTAATTTACTACTGCTCGCCTTAAATTCAGTACTGCTTAAAATAGAAGCAGTTTGTTACTACTGCTGTTGGGCGTAATGGAAGTAAGTGCTGCTAGCTTTGGGTTTATAAAAAGTTAATACTGTTCGAGCTCTAATGGTATGTTAATACTGCTACTTGATTTTTAGTACTGCTAGTATTGGGCTCAAAAAGTTTATACTGCCAGTTAAAGGTTAGTACTACTTGTTGAAAGTTTGTACTGATAGCTTAATGTTTGTACTCCATTGGAAAGCAGTTAACACTAGTAGTTATGTTCGATATCAGACAAAGAAAAAAGTTAATACTGCTAGTTTCAACTGATATTGTGACAATCCGTCAATTTCAGGTCGTTATTTTATTCTCGAGTATTAATTATAATTTTCATTTTTATGTTGAAATATGAACTCACGACTAAACGGGAAGAAATTAGGGCTTACAATTGTAATTTACGCGACGTTTACAAAGAATCGGCAAATCCTACGTTAAGCATCGACGTTTATATTTTCAAAATGCCGTAGAAATATTTTTATTTCATTCGTTTTTATTTTTCGTATTGCGTGCATTTTCTTTTCGTACCTTACGAAAAATTATTAAGAACAATGTTTATAATTATTGTTCGTCTAGTATGTACGTAAACTAAAATTATAGGGACGAGTATCCGATTTTCGTTTTAGAACTATTTTTAACTTGTTCGTTTTTACTTCGTGGTTTCGCCTTAACTCTCGTTTTATTTTACGTTAATACCCGTTAGCCTCAAAACTACCTACCTATCTTAAAAATTATACACTAAACACTAAAGTTTATAAAATTTAAACTCAAAATTATTTACCAACACCTCATATGAGGCGTGGCATGGTGAGGTGCAAGGACTAAGACAAGTGTCTTAGTCCCTTGCATGCCTAACTCCTACAAAAACCATCTAACTCTTCACTCCTCCCATTGTTTACAAAAAAAAAAAACCACACACACTCCTCCTTGTCCCTCTCTTGCCGTGAACCAACAACAACACAACATCATTTCCATCAAAAATTTACTTAACCTAAATATTGTAGCTAGTGGATATTACTACCTAGCTAGTTTACTTCATTTTTCAAAGTGATCAAGAAGAGTTTTGAGCAAGATTTCATACACCTTAGGGGCTGAATTAATTCAAGTACTCATAGAGTTATTGCATGGAGAAATGATGATGTTCTAGAGGTATTGGGTTAAGATTCAAGACTTGGTGTAAAAGAGTCATATTGTTTTGGGTGAAAATCATCACTTGCATCATTTAGTGGGTATAAACCTCTACTTATTTTTGTTATTCTTGTATTTTCTTGTATTTTATTTATAAATGTAATTGTAAATATGATGAATATGATGATCAAGAGTTTATTGGGGTTTTGTGTGTACTAGATTAGGTTGAAAATGGATAAAACTAACTTAAAACATGGTGGAAATCACTAGAAAAATTAGGGCAGAAGTAAACAGAAAGTTTGACATTTTTGAGTATGATAAATAACGGAATTTGATTATCTAACGTTGTGGACATTTGTTTTATGAGTAGTAGCAATTTGATTCAACACTTGAATGTAAAATTGCTGAGACTTATGACCATTTTACCAAATGTAGCAATTTGACCTTGCTGGACAGATCGTATCAAAAGTCATAATTGCACTCTGAGTTGAGTAAAAACTAAAAAACTATGAGATGTAGATAAAATTATGTAGATACTGGACCAATTGGATAGTCAACCAATTCATTATGGTTTGAAAATGGTGTCAAAAATGGTAAAAGTAAGTTTTCAGCCAAAAATTGTAAATTGACTTTTGTATAAAGAAGTGACATTAAGTATATGTCCACTCAAAATAAAGTATAGAAATAACTTATAATCTATAATATACACTTAAATATGAAACTAGAGATGTAAATATTATAAGTACATTATTTATGGTTAAAGAGATACAATTTTTTATAACATAAACCTATATAAACTTTTTCTGTCTATAAACCATACTAAAAGTTGTAAATGCGTTTTTTTTTTGCGATCGAAAACCCGATGGTGGTAGGACCATCTTTTTGGGAGTTTTTATATAATGAAGCCTACTGACCTTTAAACTTATATCGACCTCGAAAACCTGTGAAAAATTTATACAAGTTACACACATAAACTAAAATAAGCATAAGACTTAAATGGCCACTAGACCCAATCAATAATTATATTTAATGACTTATTGGGCTTAGCCCTGGACCCGACCCACTTGGGCCTAATTACTTGGACTAAGGCTAGTCATGGACATTAAAAATGGACCAAATTACTTATATGGGCTTATAATTGGGCCTATGGGCTTTGGGAACAATTGTGTTAAAAAACTAGTGAAATTTAACATGTAATAAAACCAGTAAAATGTCTTACTTAAAATTTACTTAGAAAAACTTAAGTGTGATTTAACTTACCCAATTATAACTTGATCATCATACTTATATATATATACATACTTGTCTATTTTGGAGTCGTTATTAATTATTACCGACATAAAAGCCTAAACCCATACATGTTGTATAGGTTCCGAGTGATTACATGCCGACGACCGAGTTCGTTTATCACCGATCTATTTTCTTCCAACATTATCCTGTGAAGTCATAGCCTCGCATTTTTACACTTTAATTGTTTTAGAAACCCGCGAGGGAGATAACATGCTTGTTTTTAAAATAGAACACAAGGGACCCGAATGTATGCTAGTAGCCTTGATTATTATAAGTTAGATTTAACTCGCTAAATAAAAAGTCCGCGGTAATATCATGAATTGTTAATTGCAGGGATTAGGCATACACTTATACATGAAATTGTTACTATTTGGAGAATTACCACCCGATCCGTGACGACTAGCTATCGTCTTGTGTTGGGAACATAACACAACGGATACATTGTATAGAGAATAAGAGACACTTATAGCGAGGGTGTATAGTGGGCAAAATTACTGAATATATATGGTAAGGTTCGATGTCATGAGGCTTATAATATCCCCTATAATTGATGTCTGTTCCACATCTGTTATATTCCTGATAATTTTTTAAAAATGATATTGTGTTCGGAAAATTTTATTGTTTATACATATATAAACTCTATGAATATTAACTAACATATTGCTTGAGTTTTAGCATGTTTTATCTCAGGTCCTTGAAGGTAATTGCGGAATTGATGGGAAGCATGAAGGCCCGCTAAATAATTATTCATTTGAAAATGTTTTGTAAAACATTGTATGATGTTGTTAAACTATTTGGGACCGTGATGTAAACTTTTATTATTCAAATGAATGGAAATTTTCTTAAAACGCCTCTTTTTGAGTCATTTTCTATGATTTGAGTTATTGTGCTATGATGTAACACCATTGGACCCTTCCGCTGACCGAGCTAAATTGAGGGTGTTACAGATTGGTATCAAGAGCTTAAGTTATAGAGAACAAAAGATTTTCAAAAGAAGAAAATGAACAAAAGAATTTTTGAAATCTTTTGACTATAACGGTGCAAGAAGAATCTCCGAATTACCGACAAGACCGGATTGAGAAGTTTTATTTTGATATATATATATATGAATTTATATATGTGTAATATTATTTAAATGATATTTGTGGAATTATTTAATTCTATACGAGATATTTTTACGACGCCAGATTGTCATGGAGAACCTAAACTCCCTAACGAGCCGAACCACGTGAGGGTTGCTAGATCCCAACGAAATGGTGGACATTCCCGATGATGAGGAGTTAGTAGATTATGATGGGGATGAGGAAGAAGAACCTGAAGAAGAACCTGAGGAAGAACCGGAAGAAGAACCGGAACCCAATAATGGGCATGGGGATCAGTTTGCCCAACATCCTAACCCACAGCCCGGTAATATGAATGGTTGGCTAGAGGAAGATGATGATATGAATGAGAATGTTAATGATGAGGATATTGAGGATGAGGATATCGAGGATGAGGATGTCGAGATGGAGGTTGATGATGAGGCAGAGTTGATCTTTCCGTATGAGGTTGAGGGTGACCAAACCCCACCCCCACCAGCCGAGTCTTCTGATTCCGAGCCACCTATTGGCTGGCCACTAAATGCTAGATCATCTGATTCTGAGTCGGAGGATGAGGAGGCTGATATTGCACCTGGGCCTACTCTTGGGACTGCTACCCAAAGGCCGTTTGCTGTCCGTGATTTCCCGAGGGGTATGTATGAGGTGGGAGAGTCATCTGCTGCACGTGACTCATCACATGTTGGTGGATTGGAACCTTGGGCATTGAGGCGTGACTTGGAGGCTACCCGTACTCGAGCTAGACTTATTGAGGCCGAGGTGGGTACCAATCGTACTGAGACTGCTCTTTTGGACTCGCAGATCAAGATAGGTGAGAAGGAAAGAAAGATACTTAATCATGACTTGGGTAATGTGGAAAAGACTTTGAGTAATGTGGTTGAGAGGTTGAAGATTCTTGAGTGTGGGGAAAATGCAACTTTGAAGAAGAAGTTGGAGGATAAGGAGATGCAGTTAGTGATTGCTCGCATGGATCGTGCTAGTGCGGAGCGGAGGTTGCATGAGTCCATTGGTTGGAACAGGAGGTTTTATTGGGAGATGGTTCGTAAGGGAGCGGTTCCTAAGCCGCCCTCTGATGATGAAGATGATGGACGTTCGAGGAAGAAGTCAAAGAAGTCGGACAAGGATGATGGACCCTTTGAGCCACGGGGACCACCTAGTGACTCTCGTTAGATTAGTTTATCAGTTGTGATGTATTTTGTAAATTACTAACTAAACCGAGACTTCGGTTAGTAGGACTAGAAATTTTGGGTTGTGTAACATTAGGTGATCACATGTAATGTAAAACTATGCAACTTGTATCTAGTTCTTAATTAATGAAATATTATCTTTTGGTACTAATTCTACATTGTGTTGTTATTACCTTTCCTTTCTTTTATTGTTTCTTCTAAATTGTTCCTTTTGCTTAATACAATCATTGAATGAATACTCATTATGATTTGATTTGTGTTGTAACAGGATCATGCCGCCAAAACCTATGTCTGAGGCTCGTATGCGCGAGATTATTAGAGATCAAGTTACCACATCCATGAATGAGTTTATGGCAAATATGAATCGTGGAACCGGTGGTGCTGGAACCAGTGGTGACGGAGCCGGTGGTGCTGGAACCGGTGGTGACGGAGCCGGTGGTACTGGAGCCGGTGGCGCCAGACCAGTAGAAGCTGAAATTACTAGGTGTACTTACACGACCTTCATGAAGTGTAATCCACATACTTTTAAAGGCACTGAAGGTGCCGTGGGTTTATGTCAGTGGTTTGAGAAATTGGAATCTGTGTTTCGAATAAGTGACTGTAGGGAAAAGGATAAGGTGAAATTTGCAACCGCCACTCTCCAAGGTCGTGCGTTGACTTGGTGGAATGGAAGAACTGCTTCCAGTGTGGTATTGTGACTTGCAAAATGGTACTCCATGGGCTGAAGTAAGAAAGTGGATGACTGAGGAGTTTTTGTCTCGAAAGTGTGTTACAAAGACTAGAGCAGGAATTGTACAATTTAAGATTAAAAGGGACTGACATTGATGGATACACAAACCGATTCTGACTGGCCTGTTGTGTGTTAGAATGGAGGAGCCTGTGCAGGTGAAAGTGGAGGAGCAATACATTCGTGGTTATCATAAAGAACTAAAGTGGTGATGTGACCTCGTCGCAACCAGCTACCATTGATCATGCTGTCCGTATGGCCTATCAACTTATGGGGCAGATAATCCAAGATAAAACTGATGAAGTTCAGGAGGGTGAAAAGAGAAAGGGTGAAGGAGACCGTGAGGTGGTAGTTGTTTGGTGACAAACCGACGTCGTACCACAACAACCGACAAAACCAAAGGAGGGCTAATGCTGGAGCCATGACCAATGTTGCATCAAATGACAACGAGGTTTTGTCCGAATTGCAGAATAAGAAAGCATAATGGGGAATTGCTTGGAGTGCGTTGTAAGTGTGGTAAGTTAGGGCACAAGACTGCTGTTTGTAGGTGCCCAAACAAGAGAGAGTGACTTGTTTCAATTGCAACAACAAGGGTCATCTAAAGAAAGATTGCCCTACATTGAGAAGGAATGGTCAGGATGGAAATAATCGCGGAGCTGTCTACAAGTTAGGAGCTGTGGATGCTCAACAAGATCCGAAAGTCGTTATTGGTACGTTCTTACTTAACAAACCGATATGCTACTGCTTCTATTTGATTCGGGTTTGCCTGATAAAAGTTTTGTATCATACAAATTTTAGTACCCTTATTGACATTAAACCGGTTGAGTTAGATACTAGCTATGAAGTCGAATTGGCCAACGTGAAAGGTAGTAAGTACCAATAATGTATTAATAGGATGTACACTTAACCTTTTAAACCATTCTTTTCCCATTGACTGATGGTAATAGAAACTGGAAGTTTTGATCTCATTATTGGGATGACTTGGTTATAAAGATATGATGCTGCTATTTTTTGTGGAGAGGAAAGAATAAGGTTAGATTCCCTAGAAGGTAAGACGTTGGTTATCGAAGGCGATAGAAATAATTCTCGATGAAGATCGTTTCTTGCATTAAGGCTCAAAAGTATATCGAGAAGGGTTGTGAGTTATTCTTAGCTCAAGTAACTGAACAAGAATCGAAGGAGAAACGATTAGAAGATGTTCCTGTTATCCGAGATTTTCCCGAGGTATTTCCTGATGAATTACCCGGACTTCCGCCACCCAGGCAAGTTGAATTTCGTATTGATCTTATTCCTGGTGCTGCACTGTTTATGGCGCTGGACCTGCGCCATATGTTATTAGCACCTTCTGAAATGAAGGAGGTTGTCTAAGAACTGCCAAGAAGAGTTATTGGAGAAAGGTTTTTAATTTCGACCCGAGCTCACTCACACATAGGGAGTCCAGTGTTGTTTTGGAAAAAGAAGGATGGATCGTTCCGAATGTGCATCGATTACCGTGAACTGAACAAGTTAACGATCAAGAATCGATACCCATTACCGAGGATTGATGACTTATTTGATCAGCTGCAAGGTTCTAGTGTTTATTCGAAGATTGATTTGCGGTCTGGTTATCATCAACTTCGCATACGCGAGGAATGGTCATTCCAATTACAACATTAGAACTTCGTTATGCGACATATGAGTTTCTAGGTAATGCTCTTTTGGACTGACTAGGAACCTGCTAGTAAATTCTTGGGACTTAATGAATCGCGTGTGCAAACCGTATCTTGATAAGTTCGTAATCGTATTCATTGATGACATTCTGATCTATTCCAAAACTAAAGAAGAACATGATAGACATTTGAAGACTATCTTGAATTTGCTAAGGAGCGAAAAGTTGTACGCTAAGTTTTCAAAGTGTGATTTTTGGCTTGATTCCGTGCAATTCCTTGGCCATGTGATTGATAGTAGTGGAGTTCATGTTGATCCTGCGAAGATCGAAGCCATTAAAAATTGGGCTGCACCGACTACACCAACGGAAGTGCGACAATTTTTGGGTTTGGCAGGTTATTATCGAAGGTTTATTAAGGATTTTTCTCTAATATCCAAACCATTAACTAAACTCACTCAGAAAAATAAGCCGTATGTGTGGGGCGACGACGAAGAGGAGGCATTTCAAACATTGAAGCTGAAATTGTGTAGTGCGCCAATATTATCACTACCCGAAGGAAGCGAAGACTTTGTTGTGTATTGTGATGCATCTCTTAAAGGATTTGGAGCTGTTTTGATGCAACGAGAAAAGGTGATTACGTACGCCTCTAGACAACTTAGAAAGAATGAAGAGAATTATACGACCCATGACTTGGAATTGGGAGCGGTGGTTTCTGGGCTAGTCTGAGGGTTGAGCCTAACTTAATTTCTCAGATTAAGGCAGCTCAAAAGGACGATGGTGAAATCTGGGCAATCATTCAGAATTTAGACAAGCAGACCGAGTTTCATGTTGATAGTGATGGCATTCTATGGCAGGGCACTAAGTTATGTGTACCAGAAGATCCTGCACTTCGAGAGGTTTTGATGACCGAAGCTCATAGTTCTCCTTTTTCTATTCATCCGGGTTCGACGAAGATGTATCATGATCTTAAGCAACACTTCTGGTGGAGTGGTATGAAACGAGATGTAGCAACATTCGTATCAAGGTGTTTAGTCTGTCAGCAAGTTAAGATCGAACATCAGCGTGCAAGTGGGTTACTACAACCATTAGAGATTCCTGTTTGGAAATGGGACGAAATATCTATGGACTTCGTTACAGGTTTACCACGGACTCAGAGGAAGCACGACGCTATCTGGGTTGTCGTGGATCGTTTGACCAAGACAGCGCATTTTCTTCCTATTCGTAAGGATTTTTCCATCAGTAGATTGGCGGAGATGTTCCAGCAAGAAATCGTTCGACTACACGGTACTCCATCAGCAATCGTATCCGATAGAGATCCACGTTTCACGTCTCGTTTCTGGAAAGGTTTACAGAACGCTTGGGGAACCAGGCTCAAGTTCAGTACGGCTTTTCATCCAGAGACAGACGGACAGTCAGAACGTACGATTCAGACACTGGAGGACATGTTACGTTCATGTGCATTAGAATGGACAGGAAATTGGGACGACTACATCTGTTTAGTCGAGTTCGCATATAATAACAGTTGGCATGCAAGTATCAAGTGCGCTCCCTTTGAGATGTTATACGGTAGGAAATGCCGTGCTCCTATCTGTTGGGATCAAGTTGGTGAGCGGGTTCTTGAGGGCCCAGAGATGATTGAGGTGACCAATGAGAAGGTCGCTGTCGCCAGGGAAAAGCTTAAAGAAGCTCAGACACGTCAGAAAAGTTACGCCGACAAGCATCGTAGATTGTTAGAATTTCAGCCTGGTGAACATGTATTCTTGAAAGTATCACCTACACGTGGAGTCAGGCGTTTTTGGTATTCAAGAGGCAAGCTTAGTCCATCGTTTATAGGACCCTTTGAAATTCTTGAACGCGAGGTGAGGTTATACTTATCGTTTGGCGTTACCTCCCCAACTCACCTCATGTCCCAACGTATTTCCGTATCTCTTACTCAGAGGTTACAAGTACATCATCTCCAACGTTAGTCTCTATCCATTTGGTCGATCCGTGAAGATTTAGTCTTACACGAAGAACCAGAGTCATTCATAGACCGCAAGTCAGAGTCATGAGGAACAAGACTATTCCTTTCGTTAAAATCCTTTGGAGGAATCATCCTGAGCGGGAAGCCACGTGGGAAACCGAGAGTCTATTACCGACTCGTTATCCTCATTGTCCTTACCATGATCCTGGTATGTCTTTTCAGTCGTATACATGTTTCTCTAATTCGAAGAACGAATTATTCTTTTAAGAAGGGGAAAAAAAAAGAGATTTGTAAAACCCACATGAAAATCACCATGAAATTAAAAATTAATAAACACATAAAGCACACAAGAAACGTATGAATCGTAATATCATGAAAGTTAACAGCACCTAAATTAAAATCTACAAAAAATTCATGAACACTACTAAGGTACGAAACACATGACATAAAAACTAAAACTACGAAACTTCTTTTTGGGCTCATGGAGAATTTTCGGCAAATGGCACAAAAACAGAGAAGCCAATCTTTTAAGCAAGTCCAACCCAAGCCCATAAACTTAAACTCATAAAATTAACAAGTTTTCTTTCTATCTCATTCAATTGTACAAGAATTTAAAAATAAGAAACCCTAAACTATTCTACAACCGGCGGCACCACAAGAGAGGCAAGTCAAAGAACAAGTTTTGATGCTTTGTTCGTGGTAACTTCATCGTGTATTCTATCTCTATTCAGCCTCGATCTATTCCCGTAATTTGGTAAACACAATGAAAACCTTTCACTGTCTTTTTCTTTTCATAATAAATTATTATGCATGCATGAAAATTAAATCTACAAGAAAAGAATAAGAAGTAAACTATGATATGAAAATAATTAAATCGATTCATGTGTGGTGCGTTAGTGTGGTTCGCGAGTCGAGGAAGAGAAACAAGCGATATCCCCTATGGGGCTCGGCATATATATACATGTTGACATAGGTTACTTTTCGTTGGGCTATAACCGAACCAAGACCAAGCCGAGTACCTCTAGAGTACTCGGCACATACAATGTTTATTTTGGATCATGTCGCGTGCGTTATTCGACCATAGAACCAAGCCGAGACCCCTATGGGCTCGGCATACATGTTTTGAAATTGGGAAGTGTTTTGTTCGCGGGTATCTAGTTCGAACCGAGACCAAGCCGAGTTCCCTCACAGGGACCTGAGCACACACATGTACACTCTATTGTATTCATGTTCGAGTAGTGTAGCGTAACCGACAAGAACCAACCTGAGTACCCTTAGTACTCGCAACACGTATATACCATTCATTTTATTAATCATTCGCGTGCGTGTTCGAACCAAGGCCAAGCCGAGACCCCAAGGGGTACTCGGTCCACATATGTTGCTTTGGGATTGATGTCCGAGTGACTTGTAAATAATTAAATACACATAAAGAAAACATAAAACTAACCCAAGAGACCCAAAGCCGAGACCCTATAGGGCCTCGGCATACTTCCGTCTTTGTGTAAACAAGGCTCGGTTTTTACATAAGGCTTTATGATATGTCATTGTATTTTCGGCGTAAAACAAAATGGAGATTATAAAACTCAATGGTTGTTCGAGATTCATATAAGACTTAATGGCCTTGAATTAATTTCTCGGTTTCATATAAGGACTAAATGGCACTTAAATATTTTCGGGTTACTTGTGGCTTATGGCTTTAATAAACTTCCGGACTTGATATAGGAGCTATGGCTTAAGGTGATTTTTCTGTTTTGCACATGGCTTTATTGTTACAAGGTGTTCGTCGTAAAATGTGGGTTTATGAAACTAAATCTAAGTCGGGCTTATGGTTAGCTTAAGATGGGCCGTGTGGCCCAAGACCAAGCCGAGCCCAATGTGCCGTAACATACGTTATGATTCGTGACTGGTAATTTTTAATGATAACTCACAAACTTCGGGAACTTAGTCTAATTACTCTAATTGCCTTTTAAACCCCTAAACCTTTATTAAATATAGCATTTTTAACCTTAAACTTACACTAATGACAATTATGACCCCTAACTTATGGAAATGATACTTTAAACCCTTTAACTTTAATCAACTACAGTTTTACCCTTGAAATCATGAAAATGACATCATATCCCTAATTATAATAACTACCAATTATACCAAAAGTATATTAAATAACAATGATTTTATCTAAATTAATAACAGTACAGATAATCATATTATAATCCAAGACACAGAAATGGGCAACCTGCTATTTTAGAAAGTTACTAAATTATGGAAACTTCTATCTTTTAGAAAGTTACTAATTATGGAAACCTGCCATATTTAGAAAGTTACTATTTATGGAAACCTGTTTTTTTTTAGAAAGCTGCTATTTATAGAAACCTGCTATATATTTGAAACTACTAAAGTAAGGAAAAGTACTACTTAGAATACCAAGTAATAACAAGATACAAATCATATGAATAACAAACAATCCAAGAAACACTACAAGTATACGCAATCAAGAAAGTTACAAAAATAATAAACTAGCTAAAAAAATAGAAAAGAAACTTTAATCATGCACAAGTACTTATACAAAGCTCTTTAATCCATGTAGCACGTGTGAAGACGTGTGAGATTCCTTCTATTTCTTCCATTCACTGCTTTCATGTCCAAAGTCTACGGATATTCCGTCCTTTCAGTAGGGACATTCCTTCTTTTTCCTTGATTCTCATTTCCCCAGATCTGCTAAGCTTCCCCATTTCTATTTTGCCTATGATTTATTCCATGTTTATTCATGTCCCACCTGCCCAGAGCTTTATTTATTATGCATGACCATGACTTATGTGACTTACCACCTAGTTATAGGAGGTAAACATGACCATGAACACTTGAGAGCACCATGTGTCATGACTCTTTCTCGCGTTGAGAGTGAATTTCACGCGGCGTCCCATTTCAATTACTTATTTCATCTTTCCGGGCCGTTATTACTTCGGGCGTATGGGTGGGCATCCTAGTTTACATTTTACTACGTATTCAATGGTGATTGGTTGGTGTGTGCTCTACATCCCATCACATTGGAGTTGATCCCTCCACCCATTTTATTTTAAGAGGTCACCCCTCTAGTACATGTTGAGGCATCCCCTCTACTTTATGCATGTATGGGCACGCTCGTATGAATTATATAGCTCGTGGGCAAATCCTTAACTCTAATGTTTCATGCTACCTATAATATTCCCATTACTCTTTACAGTTAAAATAACCATAGTTTTTACACGTTCATTCTATTCTCATGACATATCTCCCAGGTTCCTCATGACACTCATGAATCTTTCCGCTGCTTTAATATTCTTTATCAGACTTATGTATTATTCAATATCATTATCATTATATCCTGTATCACTGTGCGTTATGCTCAGCCAGTTCTTTTCGATGTTCTTACGGCAAGTAACTAGAGGGAGTCTTGAGGGCATGAGAGATTTGCTTAGGAACAGAGACCCCTTAAGCTTCACTTTATTATTCATTGACATCTTGACAGGACTTATGTTTTGGACACATGTATTGTTGTCCTACCAACTTCCTTACGTTTAAGCATGATAAACTTCATAATGGCAAGCCGATGATTTGATTCCGACCTTTTCCAACCTTGTTCGTTATCATTCTATAGTTTTACATGCCTTTTATGCTTTTATATGATACGCCATGATTATGAAGTGATGCCTTTCAAATCAGAGGGGTGTTAACAATTATGTAATCTTGAGCAAGGTTTCGACCTGTAGGCTCACTAAAACTAGACCGTGAGGATGTGGGGTAACATTAGGTTCCTTCATAATCGACGTTCCAATTCACTTCATGCTTTACCGAGTTTTAACCGCTTAACCTTTAATTTTTTTTTGTAAATGAGCAGATGAGGGAACACACGTACAGATGACATGAACTCGCTGCGGCCGTCCACAGAGCAGCCGTAACTGCTATGCTTCCACATATCCGGAACAAGTTTTTGCTGAAGATACACGAAATGGTGCTAGCGTGGCTCAGTGGAAATCCCTCCACCAGTCACATTCCATACCTGGCTGGAACGCTTTAACAAGACAAAAGCCCCGGACTTCGAGAAGGCGGTAACTCCATTGATGCTGAGAGACTGGATCGCTCACATGGAAAAGAGATCATTGCTGTAGGGTTGTGATGAAGCTGTGTTTAAGGCAAGGTTAGCCGTTATAAGCTTTGAGGGTGACGCGACTAGCATGGTGGAAGGCCTCTACAAGCAGGCCAATAAGGAGAATGCATGCGATTCTCAACCTGTCAGGGGCCAGATTTCAAGGAGTTCGTTTTCTTCCATCAATTTTTTGCCCCTCGAGCTGAGCAGAACGCTTAAACACGGAGAAGTATCATTCTCTTCTCGCCAAGGTTCAGGCCGAGCAGTAAGAGTTTATGCAGGCGTTTATATCCGTATAGCATGGATTTCTCTTGGGGCACGGCTGCTGTGCACTGCAGAGGAGCAGGCCAAGAACTTTCGTTGGGTCTTCACAAGTCGAGTCCTAGACCGATATCCTATGCATGAGTCCTCGGGGGGGAAATGTGCATTCAAGTTGCAGATGCTGCATCGCAACTTTCTGCAGATCCTTCGAAGACAGGAATGATATATGACAGGCCAGAACGATCAAGACAAGAGGTAAACCTTCAGTAATTAAAATCTTTCTATATTTTATTTTTTATTGGACATATCCATGTATTATCTTTCTACCTGATTAAAAAAAAAACATTGTACCACCCAACCATTCTGATCAGGCAATAAGAGTTGGGGACCAGCATCAGTCAGTCTAATCAGCAGAATAACCACACGGTCAAATGACCATAGGAATGACCGTTATGGCGTCAGACAGAGCAGGCGTAGTGCGGATAACCCGTAACAACAATAGCAACAATCACTCCCGTGACAACATCAGGTCCAATCTTTAATCTTTATCATCCTCATATGCTCTATGATATAAATCTAACATCACGTTATGATAACAGGAATTCTGGTGCTGGACGCGACCAAAGGAACAGGGGTCAGCAGTCCCACCGATCTACCAACTCTGGTAATTCATTAGATATAACAAGTTTATTCGCTATATGTCTCAAAATTCATGTCTCACGATCCATCATTGAATCAGGTTCCCAGCAAAACAAGGCACCATCCAGGGTTATACTTTACCCGTTCTGCACCACATGTGGACGGATAGACACCCCAGGGAGTGTCGTCTGCTGCAAGGTACTTGTTTTAAGTGCGGTCAAGCTGGTCTTCTCATGCAGATTGCAAAGAAGAACACGGGGGCCTAGTTAATCGTCTGGTCATGCTGACAAACCAGACCATACAGGCCGCGTCTTTGCACTGACTCAGGACCAGTGCTGCTAATGCTAACAGGTACAACACTGGTGGCAAGTATATTTATGTGACCGTGAGCAGTAATTGTTTTATTTGATACGGGTGCAACACATTCTGTGATATCTACAAAGTTTGCCTCATGTCTTACTATGACACCTGTACCACTTGACCATGTGTTTTTATGTATATCCACGCCCATGAAAGACTCCGCACGTATTACCCATGTGTATAGAGACCTTCCTCTACAGTTTTAATGCAAGATCCGTTCAGTTAATGCGCTTACTTTAAGACATGTGTCTGAGTTTGACATATAATTACTGGGTATCGGACTGGTTTATCAGCCGCACCATAGTGCTACATTGACTGTCATTCCGTCGTGTGATATTCGGCAATAATCATACTCCTAGAATTTATCCTATTCATGGTTCCCTACCCGGACAAAGGGAAAATCTATGAAAATCATTTCTGCTTTAGAAGCACGTACTCTATTATCTCACGGCTGTGAAGGTTTCCTAGCTAATATTCATGACACGACTTCAGATGTTTCTTCTATTCATGATCAGCCAATTGTTTCCGAATTTCAAGACGTATTTCCAGAAGAACTTCCAGGAATTCCACCCATTCGCGATGTTGAATTCAACATTGAGCTTATTCCAGGAGCAGAGCCAATCTCCAAGGCTCCTTATCGCATGGCTCCGATTGAGTTGAAAGAGTTGAAGGATCAGTTGCAAGAGTTGTTGGAGCGAGGTTTTATCCGCCCAAGTGTATCGCCATGGGGTGCACCAGTTTTGTTCGTCAAGAAAAAGGACGGTAGCATGAGATTGTGTATCGACTACCGTGAATTAAACAAGATCACTATCCGTAATCGTTATCCCCTTCCACGTATTGACGATTTATTCGATCAGCTTCAGGGTGCTAAGCATTTCTCCAAGATAGATTTAAGATCCGGTTACCATCAGTTACGAGTGAAAGAGCAGGATATTTCCAAGACTGCTTTTCGTACACGTTATGGCCACTATGAATTTCTGGTTATGCCTTTTGGTCTCACGAATGCTCCAGCAGTGTTTATGGACTTGATGAACCGAATCTTTCATGAATTCTTAGACAAGTTCGTCATCGTATTCATCGATGATATTCTGGTTTTTTCTAAATCTAAAGAGGAACATGAGGACCATCTTCGCACTGTTTTACAGATCTTACGACAAGAGAAACTATATGCCAAGTTTTCCAAGTGCGAATTTTGGTTGAGTAGAGTGGCTTTTCTGGGTCACATAGTTTCATCAGAAGGGATTACCATGGATCCGGCGAAGGTTGAGGCTATCACTAAGTGGCCAAGACCGACGTCCGTGACTGAAGTAAGGAGTTTTCTCGGATTAGCAGGCTATTATCGCAGATTTGTAGATGGGTTTTCACGACTGGCCTTACCCTTGACTAAGCTCATGCGAAAGGGTGAGAAGTTTGTTTGGAACGACGAGCGAGAGAAGAGCTTTGAAGAGCTTAAGCAGCGTTTAGTCTCCGCACCTATTCTTACTCTCCCATCCGGTTCAGGTGGATTTCAGATTTATAGTGATGCTTCAAAGAAAGGTCTGGGTTGTGTACTCATGCAGCATGGGAAAGTGATTGCCTATGCATCACGACAGCTAAAACCTTATGAGGTGAACTATCCTACCCATGACCTAGAATTAGCAGCTGTTGTCTTCGCTCTTAAAATTTGGAGACACTATCTTTATGGCGAATCATGTGACATTTTCACCGATCATAAAAGTCTCAAGTATATTTTCACTCAGCGAGAATTAAATATGAGACAAAGACGTTGGTTAGAGTTACTAAAGGATTATGACACCAACATTCAGTATCATCCGGGAAAAGCAAATGTGGTGGCTGACGCGTTAAGTAGGAAATCAGGTATGATAGCTGGCATCAAGGTAGAAGAAGAGATTATACGTGATCTGGAACGTTTGGACATAGAGTTATGTGTTCGTGGACAGAATGGTTTCTGGGCTAGCCTGAGGGTTGAGCCTAACTTAATTTCTCAGATTAAGGCAGCTCAAAAGGACGATGGTGAAATCTGGGCAATCATTCAGAATTTAGACAAGCAGACCGAGTTTCATGTTGATAGTGATGGCATTCTATGGCAGGGCACTAAGTTATGTGTACCAGAAGATCCTGCACTTCGAGAGGTTTTGATGACCGAAGCTCATAGTTCTCCTTTTTCTATTCATCCGGGTTCGACGAAGATGTATCATGATCTCAAGCAACACTTCTGGTGGAGTGGTATGAAACGAGATGTAGCAACATTCGTATCAAAGTGTTTAGTCTGTCAGCAAGTTAAGATAGAACATCAGCGTGCAAGTGGGTTACTACAACCATTAGAGATTCCTGTTTGGAAATGGGACGAAATATCTATGGATTTCGTTACAGGTTTACCACGGACTCAGAGGAAGCACGACGCTATCTGGGTTGTCGTGGATCGTTTGACCAAGACAGCGCATTTCCTTCCTATTCGTAAGGATTTTTCCATCAGTAGATTGGCAGAGATGTTCCAGCAAGAAATCGTTCGACTACACGGTACTCCATCAGCAATCGTATCCGATAGAGATCCACGTTTCACGTCTCGTTTCTGGAAAGGTTTACAGAACGCTTGGGGAACCAGGCTCAAGTTCAGTACGGCTTTTCATCCAGAGACAGACGGACAGTCAGAACGTACGATTCAGACACTGGAGGACATGTTACGTTCATGTGCATTAGAATGGACAGGAAATTGGGACGACTACATCTGTTTAGTTGAGTTCGCGTATAATAACAGTTGGCATGCAAGTATCAAGTGCGCTCCCTTTGAGATGTTATACGGTAGGAAATGCCGTGCTCCTATCTGTTGGGATCAAGTTGGTGAGCGGGTTCTTGAGGGCCCAGAGATGATTGAGGTGACCAATGAGAAGGTCGCTGTCGCCAGGGAAAAGCTTAAAGAAGCTCAGACACGTCAGAAGAGTTATGCCGATAAGCA
Source organism: Tanacetum coccineum (assembly GCA_026074375.1). Taxonomy (NCBI): domain Eukaryota; kingdom Viridiplantae; phylum Streptophyta; class Magnoliopsida; order Asterales; family Asteraceae; genus Tanacetum; species Tanacetum coccineum. Next base: position 83,593 of record BQNB010005072.1, on the reverse strand, counting down.
TCGCAGATTGTTAGAATTTCAGCCGGGTGAACATGTATTCTTGAAAGTATCACCTACACGTGGAGTCAGGCGTTTTGGTATTAAGGGCAAGCTTAGTCCTCGTTTTATAGGACCATTTGAAATTCTTGAACGCGTGGGTGAGGTTTCTTATCGTTTGGCGTTACCTCCCCAACTCTCTCATGTTCACAACGTATTTCATGTATCTTATCAGCGGATACAAAGTATCCTTCATCTCCACGTTGTCTCTTATCCATTTGGTCAGACCCGTGAAGATCTATCTTACACGGAAGAGCCCGAGTCTATTTTAGACCGTCAAGTCAGAGTCATGAGGAAAAAGACTATTCCTTTCGTTAAAATCCTTTGGAGGAATCATCCTGAGCGGGAAGCCACTTGGGAAACCGAGGAGTCTATACGGACTTCCTATCCTCATTTTCTTCCATGATTTGGTATGTTCTTTTCGTCCGTATCATGGTTTCTTAATTCTGAGGGACGGATTATTTTTTAAGCCCCCGAAAGGGAAGAGTTGGTAAAACCCTCATGAAAATACCAGGAAATTTAGAAATTTTAATAAACAATAAAATACGACAAGAAAAACCTATGAATTAAATATCACGACAAGATCACACGAAATTAAAATCTACGAATCATTAACACAACGAAGATACATAAATTACGATGTGAAATAAAAAACTAAACAATTTCTTTTTGGTTTGAATATGTCAGGCAAGACACAAGAAAAGAAAAGGCCCATGTTTAATTTTTAAAAGCCCAAGCCCAAGGTCCTAATTATAACTACAAGAAACTAGGTTTTTACCTCATTTAATTTGCTACAAGAAATCAAATAAGAAACCCTAACCCATTCTACAAACCGGCGGCAACCACAAGGAAGGAGGAACAAGTTTGATCTTGGTTCGTGGAATCATTGTGTTTTCTATCTCTATTCCATCCTCGATCTATTCCTGTAATCGGTAAACCATGATGACCCTTTTCATTGTTTTTCTATAAATTGTTATGCATGCATGAAAAATGAACCTCATGAAATATAGAATTATACAATTAATATCAAGGGTTTAGATTGTCGAGTGTTGTGATTCGAACAAAGGACCCAAGCCGAGACCCCCATGGGGCTCGGCAAATATATGTGTAACATGGGGGGTGTCTTCGTTGGGTTGTGACCGAGTAAAGCCAAGCCGAGACCCCAAAGGGGTACTCGGCACATATGTGGTTTGGGGGTTTATATTCGAGTGACCTTAGGCCAACAAGAACACAAGTCGAGACCCTATGGGGCTCGGCATAAATATATGTTTAATATGGGGATTTGTTTTCATTGGATTTAATCAAATCAAGACCAAGCCGAGTACCCCTAGGGTACTCGGCACACACATATGTTGGGTTAGACGATCATGTTGTGAGGAGTTGTGTCAAAGAAAAACCAAGTCGAGTACCTAGTACTCGGCATCCACATTTACTTAAAATCATGATCATGTTCTCTACTTAAATTAAGGGTTTATGACTTATGTTTTCGGCACATATCTATGGGTTTATTTGTGGGCATGTTCGTGGGGTAATTGAGGCCAAGAAAACCAAGCCGAGTACCTTAGTACTCGGCATGCTCATTATGTAAAATGTGGGGAAATTGTTTGGCTTATAAGGGGGCTTACAACTTAAATGATTTTTGGCTTAATTATGGGCTTATGAGCTTAAATTGATTTTCGGTTATACATGGGTATGAGCTTAAGTGATTTCGGCTTATTTATGGGCTTATGAACTTAAATGATTTTCGGTTACATGTGGGCTTATGGCTTAATAATTTCCGGCTTATATATAGGCTTAGGGCATAGATAATTTCGGTTTAAGTATGGGCTTATGAGCTAATTTAATTTGGGCTTATGGTTGTTTGTTACATGGACCGTGTAGCCCAAGAGACCAACCGAGGCCCAATGGGCTCGGCAAGTCATGTGTGTGGAGTTGTCGTATGTGTGTGAGGCCCAAGACCAAGCCGAGGCCCAATGGGCTCGGCAACATATAATTACCCTAAGTGCCTTTAAAACCCTAACTTTAATAAATTTCATTTTTAAACCTTAAACTTTCAAGTAATGACAATATTGACCCCTAATTTATGGAAATGACATTTTAGACCCTTAAACTTTAATTGATTATAGTTTTACCCTTGAAATCATGAAAATGACATTATGTCCCCAATTATAATTAATTACCAATTATAACCAAAGCATATTAAATAACATGATTGATCTAACTAATTAAAATAGATTATTATTAATCCAAGACCCGAATGGGAAACATGCTGTTTTAGAAAAGTTACTTAGTTATGGAATACCTGCTATTTTAGAAAGTTACTTATTTATGGGAAACCTGCTATTTTTAGGAAATGTCTATTTATGGAAACCTGCTATTTTTAGAAAGCTGCTATTTATAGAAACCTGCTATTTTTGGAAACTTACTAAATAAGGAAAGTTACTACTTTTAGAATATCAAGTATAATAAGATACAAATCATGGTATCCAATAATCCAAGAAACATACAAGTATACTAATCAAGGAAGTAATATGAATTAGAAAGCTGCCGAAATGAAAGTTATAAAAATAGAAGAAACTAATCATGCGCAAGTAATTATACAAGCTCTTTATCATGTAGCACGTGTGAAGACGGAGTGATATCTTTCTATTTCTTCCTTTCACTGCTTCATTGTCCAGGTACGGATATTCCGTCCTTTCAGTAAGGACATTCTTTCTTTTCATGATTCATCCCCAGAACTGCTATGCTTCCCCATTTTTATGTCTTTTGCCATGATCTCTTACATGTTGATTTCATGACTTATTCTATTGCCCGAGCTATATATACGTATGACCATGATTTACATGACTTACCACTAGTCATGGATACGGTACCAATGGACCGTGACAACTCGTCGACTCCCTGTGTCATGACTCTTTCGCGTTGAGAGTGATTTCTCGCGGCGTCCATTCTTCCATGTTACACTTTATTTCTGCGTCTGGCCATATTATTCGGGGAGTATGGGTGCATCCTAGTTTACATGTTTGTAAGTTTCATGGTGATTGGTTGTGTGTGCTCTACTTCCCATCTCATTGGAGTTGATTCATCCATCCCATTTTTTTTTAAGAGGTCACCCCTCTAGTACTGTTGTGGCATCCCCTCTACTTTATGCATGTATGCACGTTATTATTATATATGATTATATGAGCTCGTGGGCAAACCCTTATTGCTATGTTACGCTACCTATGACATTCCATTATACTTGTACATCGTATACACACCAATGTTTTACATATCATTGTTATCTTCATGACATATTTCTCCAGGTTCCTCATGACACTCATGAATCTTTCCGCTGCTTTAATTCCTTATCCAGGATTTATGTTTATTATTTCATTATCATTATATCCGTTCACTGAGCGTTATGCTCAGCCGTATTCTTTTCATGTTTCTTACGGCAGGTAACTAGAGGGAGTTGGGCATGAGAGATTGTGCTTAGGAAGAGACCCTTTAGCTTCCACTCTATTATCATTGACTCTTGCAGACTTATGTTTTGGACACATGTTTCGTCCTTTAGACTTCCTTTACGTTTATGCATGTTAAACTTCATAATGGGAGCCGATGTTTGTTTCCGGCTTTCCACCTTGTTACGTTATCAGTTATGTTTTATGCCTTTTATGCTTTGATATGACGCCATGATTATGAAGTGATGCCTTTCGTCAGAGAGGGGCGTTACACAAGGAATAAAATTATGTGTATAATATTAGACATGTTCAATCCAAATTACTCTATAAGTATTAGTCCGGTTTTAAGAGTTTCATAAAATCTATATTTTGCAAATATTGACTAGACACAAGGCATATCACATATAAGCAATTAAAACAGACTAAAATTGGATTGAAAATTGAGGAACAAACTCTTATAATGAAAGCAGTAAATCATTTAATGCCTCGAGTTCTCAAAAGAGTCTTCCCCAATTGGAGAACCATAAGACTCTCACTAGGTTTTCTGCTAAAGTGCCTAGATCGCCACATCCATCATATAATATGATTGCGTGAGTCTTATAGCCGAGATAAAGCAAGAATGTAATCATCATGACAACTTAATTAACATTTAATTTGTGATCTATTCTTCTTTTTATTAAAATAACATACGTGTTTGATTCTAGGTTGTTTATTCATTATTTATGGTAAGGATTGCATGTCATTGTTATAATTTTCAATAAAAACAATAAATAAACTAATTTCATGCAGCCCTAGCGTGTTTTAAATCGTATGTAATACATAAATACTAAACAAGTTGACTCGTGATGCCACTGTTGGAATTTAACAATCAAGTTAACCAATTTAACTCTTACGAGTACGCAGCGGATAGATCGAGTCTAGTACAAATAATTAACATACATATTCACACAATAAGGGACATGAAAAATAAATAGGAACATACCCTCGTAGTCACCAGCAAATCAAAGAAACCAAGTGTATGAAACTAGTGACTAAATTGTCACCTCTACGAGTGCTCACACAAACACGTAAACAAGCACGCCCGGATGCTAGTCCAAACCTCACGTATATCCAATACAACTATTGTATCCAAAACCCACTGAAAATCGATCACCGAAACCCTCACAAGAAACAGAACCGAATTACAGAAAGGTAGTGTAGGGTTTTAACCGAATTCGGTTGTAACCTGCTACAGTACAACCGAAATAGAGATCCACAAACCCTAGCTCGAATCCGACTATTGTCACACCTTGACAATACGTAAACCAACGTTCTATACCTACTGGATCAGATCTGGAATCAAACCACACTCGATTAACCTCAAAATAGTCAGCCGAAATAGGCCAGTAGGGTAAAAGATCAACCGAAATTCAAAACTGTTTTATAAGGTTTAATGATTTTGGCTGTTTAAATGATAAGGAAAAGAAAATAGGTTTTGAGAGTGTGTTATGATCTTTTTTCACTCTTGGAATGATCAAGGGAGAAGGCTTTAAATAGCCTTTAAACCCTAACACATGATAAAGATAAAACCAAGAGTTTAAACCTTTCAATTTCAAGCCTTATCACAACACTAACCCTTATCATACCTCTTCCACTCCTCCTTATCCCTTAACCAATGAACCTAGACACCTCTCTAGACCCTTCTCAAACCGGCCACAAAGATTTAGGACAGTTAGGATCTTGTCTAGTTGGTTTTTAGTCCAAATGGTTTACTTTTAGAAACATACGTGAAGTTTAAACGCGCTCTAAATGTTTTATCGTGTGTGCCCCCAATTAGCTCACACACTTCTAGTCGTTTATACTAATCCAACTACCATACAATCCAACAATGGTGTGTCAAGAAAAGAGGCTCGCTTTTCATTGCAACATTTGGTTCAGATGATAACAGCCTTATATGACATTTCATTACTACACGAAGGTACTATATTTCTAATGCCTACTTTTCTAATGATGCTGAATCCCGTCGTTATCAGGGTGAGATTTTATAGTACTTTCTTAATTTGGGGCGATAAATGCAAAATAGTTGGGTGAATTTGGAAAATAATTAAAACTTAAAGCCAGAAAGAGTAAACTTATGGAACGGGTAAGGATGAGCAACTTTACAGTATGGGTCAGAAGTATGGCCATAAGGTATATTTAACATGATAATACAATCATAAAGTTTTAATTTATAGACCTAGATACTAAGAATGTTCTAAAAGGATTAACTTTGTAAAAGCTTTAAAATATGTTGTGAGTTTGTTTGAAAATTACACTATAAATTTTTTCGGCTACCCCTCCTTGTCTCCGCCACTGCTTTTGTGTTCATGGTAGTTTGATGAAGATCACGAGTAGTTGATGGTCTCTGTTCTAGAAATTTATTACATTCTTTTAGCTGTGAGCCACTAATTAGTAATTACTTTTGCATTATTCGTTTAATCCTTTTTATTATATCACAAAAAAGAAAGTAAACAGAAATTTAAATACATGTAGGGGATTATAGGATCTGGTTTATGCTTTGTTGGGATGTCATGGTGTGTCAAGAAAAGAGGCCCGCTTTTCATTGCAGCATTTGGTTCAGATGATAGCATCCTTATATGACATTTCATTACTACACGAAAGTACTATATTTCTATTGCTACTTTTTCTAATCGATGCTGGAATCCTATCGGTTATCAGTTGAGATTTTTAGTACAACGTTTACAAGCAAACGGGTCATGCCAAAATTTTTATAGAAAACATTATACTTACAAATATTTTAACTAAGATTCACTTTCTTAAAAATATCCGACTAAAAGACGAAAAATATAAATTTGATGAAAACTTCTATTATTTAATATAGACATGTAAGACATTGATGATATTATATTGAGACCGGTTTATCTAAATAACTTGGGGGATCGGGTACATAGCCGAAGCTTGTCTAAATTCTTTAATTCTTATTTATTTAATCCTTATTCTTATTTATTTAATTCTTATTTATTTAAATTCTTAATTCCTTAAATCTTATTTCTTAAATTCTAAATTCTTTATTTCTTATTTATTTAATTCTTATTTTTTTAATTCTTATTTCCTTAAATCTTATTTCTTAAATTCTAAATTCTTTAATTCTTATTTATTTAATTCATATTTCTTTAATTCTTATTTCCTTAAATCTTATTTCTTAAATTCTAAATTCTTTAATTCTTATTTATTTAATCCTTATTCCTTAGATTCTTATTTCCTAAAATTTTATTTCCAATTCTTACATCTTAAAATCTTATTTCTTAGATCCTTACTTATCTAATGACATAAATTCATCGAGTCAAACTTATCAACCACCACACAACCAAGATACAAAAACCTTTTTACAACATTTATACCAATTCTTTCGCAAACACATATACCTTATTTCTTTTCCTATATCATATCTCTAAGATAAAACTTATTAATAGGTCGTGGCCGGGTACCGTTGCACGTCATTTTATGATCATTTATTTTCAGATACTTTCATTTCTATTTGAGTTGAGTTTTCGTAGCCCTATTTTCAAACTAATTTCCTTAGGGGAAAATGATACTCAAATCTATTTTCAAACTGTTTACTCATGTGCTAAAATACTTCTACGTTTTTGGACAATGTCATGTGCCTATAATTGCGTAAGTGTATACTGTTGTATATGTTCATGCATGCTATTGGGATTACTTCTTACAACTACTTAGCTGACTGTGTAGCTCCAGCTGGTAGGCAATAGGTTCGGAGGACTATAAGCGATTGGACTACTAATGAATTGTTGATTAATTGAAATGTTAGAGTATGATATGATTTCTATGATTACTGTTGGAATGCTAATTATACTGCTTGTGCTTCGCTTTTGTTATGCACTATTGTCCTACTTAAATGTTGGCACAGATATGGGTTTATACTCTAAACCTGCGAGCTCACCAACCTAGTGTTGACCTTTTCGAGTATCATTTTCAGGTGATCTGCATTTTAAAACATAAGGTATTTGAAACCAACGTTAGCGAACTTCTAAGATGCTTATCTAATGACAAGTGTCCATTTTTGTCCAAGATTGTATTTTATGAAACTTTGTAAATCAAATTTCTTGTAATAAATTATGGTGTAATCTACTATCTTATGTTATGTCTCTAAAACGTCGCACCTCGTGTTTCCGCCTTAGACGGGGTGTGACAGATTGATATCAGAGCCTAAGGTTATAGAAAATGCTGGTTTTTCCTAAAATAAAAACCCAACTATAACCAAACTAAAGTTTTCATAAAAACCCCGAACATGATAAAAGTTGACTAGCTCGAGCATTCCATCGTTTTTCCTAAATTATGCATAGCCTGATCAACTATGCTTAATTTACAAAAGATCATGGAATGATGGGGGTAGTTCCCTTGAGTTATGTTAGGGTGAGCATAAAACCCTTAGATCACCTGAAAATGCCTTAGCCATGAACGTACATGTTGCATATATGTACTTTTATCTTATACCCTTACACGTAATTCACTATGCTTGCCATTACCTGAATCATTATTACCTACATTTGATTTGCATACTTGTCTTGCTTGCATCTATGTTGCATTACATGTCGTCCTGCATGTTTGCCATAATCCTATTATCTTATCACTAATGCTCATGCTTGCCCTTCATGTTTGTCGGGTATGCCTAACATATTGTTATAAGTATTTATGTTCTAATTTCCTATCGATTACTATATGTAAGCAGATCTATGCTATTAATTTTCACTATACTATTTTACAGGATTACTTATATACACCTACCGTGTTATAAGAAACATCAAAGCATGCTAATGAGATTATGGACGTTTCCCCAAGACCATTCACCAAAGAAGATAACGTCATTTGATAAATTTCATTTAGCTATATTTAGGTCTTATAAGCTGTTTAATCAGTTTTTTTATTTGTTGAATTTCAAATTCAAGTTTATATTAGTTTATTTGTGAACCTGATGAATTTTGTTTAAGGAGAAGTGCTTATTTTTGAGTTCTTTTTTAGCTTAAGTAGATATTAAGCTTTGTTTGCATTCTTAATTTTAAGTGATTTTAGGCATTGGAGTAAGTGTTGTTGTAATGTGCAAATGTGTTTTAAAGTTTAAGTTAGAATCTGCAAATGAGAGTTAAAATAAGGGATAATTCGCTTTTTCTTTTTTCATTAGCTACATTTGGCCGTATTTAGTGTTTCAAAATATCTTTTGAGTCTTAAGTATTGTCATTGAGCTTTCAATCTCAATCTGTTTCTTAGCCTTATATCATCATTGGAATCCAATTGCCTGCTCATTTTAAGCTCTAAAAGTGATTTATTTTCAGTAAAATCAAAAAAAAATCGTAGTTTAGTTCATTTGTGCATTATGTGCTTATTCTTCAAATGGCTTATTTAAAAATGTGAAGAGGTGGGCTTTATAAGACGCATTAGTGAGCTTTATTTCCTAAAAGCACACTTTTCAGTTTGGCCTTATTTAGGATTTTGCTATTTTCATTTTGGCTCTTTTATTTTAGCCGAAAAAAGTTAGAGTTTACTATATTTTGATGCAAATTGAGTTGAGTAAGTTGTTTTTGGTTTAAAACATGGATTTTGGGAATCGATTAAGCAACATATAAGCTTTCCAAAAACATTCTTTCCTTTTTCATTTTGGTTTAATTTTGGCTTTTACAGCTTTATTACTAAAGTAAGGTCCAAGCCTTAACTTTCTGCAATCAGCAGTTATTTGCTTTTTGGGGCTTTTGAGTGCTTATTTGTATAAAGTGCCTTTATTAAAGTTGCTTTAAAAACATGGTCCCGGACACCTTTCGTTGTTTTGATGTTTGGCTATAAAAAACAGGTTTTTTAAAATCAGCGTTTTAGAGCCTCGTTTTCGCTGGGTAGCGCCTCGTTTCTGTCGGTAGTTTGTCGTTTCTGCTTGGTGTGCATGCGTTTCTGATTGGTAGTGATCGTTTCTGCTTTGGTTAGGGTTAAAATTTTGCAAGTAATTTTAGGTTTTTCCCCTCATTTTCCATTGCCCGGTTTTAGGTTTTGTATCTATTAGATTGTAAGTTAGGGTTTCCTTTATACCTAATTTGCTTCCCGTTGTTGTTAGACTTATATTCACATCAATTCATTCTCACTTAATCTCAATCAAAACAAGATCAACTTTCAATTGCAGCCTCGTTGGGACATACGACCCGGGAATCATACTTCCGGAATCTTTTTATCATTGATTCTTCAATATATTTTATTTCTAGGTAGGTCTTGACTTTTTACCTTGGTCAAGGGTGAAGAGTTTGGATTTGCCTAGTATTTTATATATTCTATATTGTTAGAGCCAGTTATTTGTGTGAAAATTAAATGCCTAACTTGTACTTTACACGTGGCGTTTTCTAGTATTTTAGGGCCAAGATGATGGTTTCAAAAACCTGTTTTATATAGGTTATATATATATAGACATAGATAACCATGATTCCTTCACTATTTCTCTTTATATTTTATTAATAACGTCATTTTATTCATACCAAACATATTTGTTGTTGGTTTGGTTCGGTATGAGACTGTTGACTTCCAGTTTCACTTTGTTTAAAATAACCTAAAAGAAAGTAATGTTAAAAAGCACCTAAAAGAAAGTAACTTGATACTAATTGATGAGATGTCGTATTTTGATGCAATATCTTAAATATGATACTGTGTTAGCTGCTCAATTCAATTGCAACGTCTAGGGACACGTGGCAGCCAACCAAGGGGTCATTCCATGCAAGTTTGACCAAGTCAACTTCTTAACCGTTTTACCCTCTAATTTTCTCTTTAAATAGTTGTTGTATCTCATTTATTCATTTCTCATGTTTTGATCTCCAAATTTCTCTCTCAACTCTATAACCTTTCAACTACATTAATTCCATAATAAATCATTCCATTCATTCCATTAAATCATTACAATTTTGAATCATGTTCTTGATCTTTGATTCCAGGTTGTGTGATTAGCTATCATTTCTAATGTTTGTGATAATCAGTGTGTTACAATTGGTATAAGAGCTCTTTCCTGGCCAAAAACGATCTCAAATCTGCCATTTATTATGTTAGAAAGTTGTTAGAAGTTGTTACAACAGTTACAACAGAATTCAGTTACAAAATTGCAAAATGGTGGGTACAAGAGGCGCATTGACGAATACTAATACTACAACTGGTGTTACTCCTCCTAATACTAGTGCTTTGGATGATCAAACTAAGGCATTCATCCAACAGCTTATTGATTCAGCTATGGCAGGTATACAAGCTTCTTTCCAAGAATCTTTAAGGCAAGTAGTACTTCAGCAAGACTATTTGAAAGCTGATGTTCAACAGCTTAAGAATGGGGAAGGTACTAGTAATGGTGGTAATATACTGCTATTTGGTAGAATCACTAAGCTAGAATTTCCTAAATTCACTGGTGTTGATGTTAAGATTTGGCTGTACAAAAGTCAACAGTTCTTTAGTGTAGAACATGTGGATGATGTTAATAAGGTGGAATTAGCTTCTATTCATTTCTTTGATAGTGCACTAGTGTGGCATCAGCAATTTGAGAAGCTTAATGATGATTTAGTAAGTTGGGAAGATTATAAAAAGGCCTTATTAGCTACATTTGATACTAATTTTGAGGATCCCTTATCTGAGCTTAAGAACCTGAAATGTGATGCTACTGTCCAAAAGTATCATGAAAAGTTTGAGTTATTGCTAAACAATGTTAATATGCCTGAAGCTTATGCTATCAGCTTGTTTTTGGGAGGAATACCTCAATCTATATCCTTACCAGTGAGAATGTTTAAGCCAAAGTCTCTTTCTGATGCTGCTAGTTTGTGTAAGCTACAAGAAACTACAATAGTTGTACATAAGGCTAGGCAAAGTCCCATCTTACCTAAGCCAAACACTGGGTATGGTGGTTTTGGAAACATGGGAGGCAATATGGCACCAAGAACTCAAACCAACACTTTGGCTTTGCATGTTTCTAAGACAAATACTATCAACCCTGCTAGGAAATATTTGTCTCAAAAAGAGTTTGATGACAAGAGAGCCAAAGGTTTGTGCTTCCACTGTGATTAAAAGTTTGTCCCTGGTCACAAGTGCAGTGGTCAAGCCTTTGCTTTGGAATTAGTCATTGATCCTGATCCTCAAATGGAGATGTGTTTCATGGAAGGGAATAAGGAGGAGTTTGTTTTGCCAGAAATAAGTAATGAAAGCGAAATTCCTCAAATCTCTCTTAATGCTTTGACTAGGTTGACTAGTTATAGGACAATGAGAGTGATTGGACATTTTGGGAAACAGAAGATACACATTCTCATTGATTCAGGAAGTACTCATAATTTTTTGGATGTATTCATGGCTAAGAAGTTGGGATGCAAAATACAACAAATAGATCCCTTACAGGTCAGTGTTGCTGATGGGAATAAGATATCCACTACTAGTATGTGTAAGAAGTTCAGTTGGATGCTCAATGGAAAGACATTTTGCACTGATGCTATGTTACTACCATTGGGAGGTTGTGAGATGGTCTTAGAGGTGCAGTGGTTAGCTACTTTGGGAGATATAATGTGGAACTTCACATCTCTCAAGATGCAGTTTCAATATGAAGGAAGGACCGTGGCTTTGAGAGGCACTACAAAGTCTCCCTTGTACTCCTTTCCCTGATGACCCCTACATGCTAGTGAGACAAGCTTACTCACCCACTGCTGCGGACACTGAGTCTTTGGCTTAGCAACCAAACCAACGTGTATTCTTATAAATAATTAGCTAACCTTTCCACTCCAAATTCACCCAAAAGTCACTACCTAAATGTATCCCATCCGTTTCCGTTTTCGTTAATGTTATCTTACACCTACACCCCACAACCCTTTAAAAGATCTCTTTGATAGTAATGAATAATGCTTGTGCCTAGCGGTGGAGGTTTGATCCTTTACCAAGCCTATGGTAATTTATATGCTATGACAGGGAATGAGTGTTGATTTTCCGTTTTCCCATTATGTTATAATTTATTATACACCCGAGAGAAAGAGAGAATCCCAAACACTTACGTGAGGTGCTAGTAAATGCTTTTCGTGCTTTTAATTACGAGGTCTTGTAACAACTGGCAATTTTCGGAATTGTAAATGACTATTTTACCCTTTGACTTTTCGGGTCCGACTTGACCTTTTGTCTTTTGACCTTTAATTGTCACATAAAAACGATTACCGTGTAGCCGGTAATTTTTCGGAACATAATTAAATAATAAATATGTTTATTATTACATATCTCTCACGTGCAAATTTATTTTTAACTTATTTGACTTGAAAACGAAAAGATATATATGTTATTCCTAAGTTGATTTATCAAAAACGACCCGCTAAATCATGTTTTCACGACTCGGACTCTAAAGCAATTTGATGTAAAACGACATTCCGGACAACTTTATAGTTTTGCCCGAGACCCGGAAACAAGCAGAAAATGACTGAAATACCCTCGCAAAATTTTAGAAATAAAAACAACGCGTACCGACAAAAAAAATAATTAAATTTATATTTAATTATCACAATTTATTTAATAAATATAATTAATAAATTATTTAATATTTTATTGAAAAACATTTGTTGAAAACGCGAACATTTAACTTAAAGTTTCACTTTACGGACGAAACTTACCCGATGACTACACAATAAATCACAAACATTTTTAATTGAGTTTATAAAACATTTATGAGATAATATTCGAGTGAATACTCGTTTTCGTGGGAAAAATGAATTGGAAAACAATGGCGCAACTTTCGTGTTTTAATTCAACCGTTAACTAGCCTAATCGAGTCCCGAACCATTATTTTATAAAAGTTACACTTTGGGTCCCTATGTTTATATTTACGATTTTAACCCTAAACTATAATAGACTTGCTACTTTTTTTTGAAACTTTCTAGTATAAATAGAAAATGAATTAGGGTTTCATTTCATTTGTGTTATAACCCTAGCCTCCCTCCTCCTCCTCTCCACTTTTTTGGCCACCTGCGTCAGCCGCCAGCCACCCCTACTGCCACCATCAACAAGATCACCACGTCCACCGTGGCTACATCATCATCTCCACCACGAACCCCATCTCCGACTCACACCACCAACCGAACACCACCCCCACCACATCATCACCTCCACACCGCTACTACTACCACCACTGTGACAATCCGCCAATTTCAGGTCGTTATTTTATTCTCGAGTATTAATTATATTTTTCATTTTTATATTGAGATATGAACTCACGACTAACCGGGAGAACTAGGGCTTATATTTGTGATTTACGTTTAACCGACGAATTCTACGTTAAGCGTCGACGCTTATATTTTAAAAATGCCGTAGAAATAATTTTATTACATTCGTTTTTATTTTTCGTGTTACGCGCATTTTTCGTATTTTACGTAAAACCTTTACGTAGCGTACCTTTTTAAATATCGGACTTTGGTAATACCCGTATTTACAAATTGTGGGACAAGTTTTGGTTTTTATAACACCACAAAGGGTGCGTTTGGTTTTCATAAACGGCACAAGAGTGCGTTTGGTTTGGCAGAAACGCACATGGGGTGCGTTTGGTTGGCTGTTTAACAGTAAGGGGTACGTTTGGGTTAGCAGAAGGAAACCGAATCAATAGGGGGGTTTGGGCTTAAATAAAAAACTATAAGGGAGTGTTTGGGTGAGCAGAAAACGCATAAAGGAGTGTTTGGGTGAGCAGAAAACGTATAGGGGAGTGTTTGGTTGGCTGTGAACAACATAAGGGTATGTTTGGCGTAGCAGCAGCCGCAAAGACGCGTTTGGTTGGTTGTGTTTCAGCCGAGTAGGGTTATGATCCGTTTGGTTTGGTCGGTTAATAAACACTAAAAGGGTTTCGTATATATATATATATATATATATATATATATATACCGGATCTAAAATGGTGGTTTAAATTGGTTAAATAAGTGAATTATTTGTTATGTTCATTTTGAATATTTTACAACCCAAATAGGGTATTTGGATTTGGGGATAAAAACTGTTAAAGAGTGTGTTTGGGTTTGAAACATGGATTGATTTAATTGAGGACAATAATTAACTTTTGTTAATATGGAAAACGTCAAATAAACGAATTGGTCATGCCGAGATTTTTATAAATCGCTACACTTAGTAAACTTTTACAAATCTTACTTTACTTATTATCCTGAAAAGGACGAATTAAATGCCTTAAGAATTATTAGATCGTGAAGAACCGGTAATCAAACGTAAGTTATAATTTTAGATATTTCATTTATCTAATCCATAACTTTAAACATGCATTTATTTTTATAAAAAAACTTTCTATTAAATCATTTGGGGATATCCGAGCACGTGTCGAATTATTTAATTTCTTTTATTTTTATCACATTTCTTATTACTACTGGAAAGTTATTATATAATTTAAACCATTTTATTTTAATTGTACCCTTATAGATATAACACATGTCGGGTATTATATACGCATCGAAGTTATTTTATTTTGTTGTGTTATCTTGTTATATAATTCACGTACGCTTATGAATTATATACTTTGTCATTTTTTTATGAACTTATACGGGAATATATTACACCCTTTTGCGTTTATTCTTGATTTATTTTATTTAAAATCACAAGCTATTACAACTTTAAATCTAAATCTTTTATCAACGTGTCGCGTTGATCTAATCATCTATCGGAAAACCCAAATACAATATCCTAGGCTAGGGGGTCATAGCCGTTAAGATAAACCGCAACTTCTTGGTCGAGCCGTTCTAGTTTTCCGTTCGTGTTATGCATAGTAAGTGCATTTTTGCCAATCGTTCTTCTACATCAAGGTGAGTTTATAGCCCCCATGTTTTACTTGTTTTACATATATTTTTAGGGTGAGAACATGCTTGTTTGCAATATGGCTTTACATGGTGATTACAAATTGTTGTACATACTCTTTACATAGCTCGCTTTGGGATACATTATTTGACCTTTAATTTTGGTCTCAATACGATACTTTACTTTGATAGATGATTACGAATTAGATTAAGCGGATTGACTAACTCACTATAAGTAAATGTCCGGGTGTTCTTGGAAGGGACACATGTGATTGGTACACAGTCATTATTGCCCGGGGTTGTTCTTGGAGGGGACACCTGCGAGGGGTAGACATTTATTATTTCTCGGGTGTTCTTGGAGGGACCACTGCGAGGGGTACAGTATTCATTTACTGCACGTGTGTTCTTGGAGGGGACACTGTGAATGGGTACTTATGGTTTTTCATATGCATGGGTGTTCTTGGAGGGGACACTACGATGGGTACATTGAGCATCGGTTTCATGAATCTAGACAGTTAATTGTAATCATGTTTTATCACATAGCGAATATTTACGTTTGTTTGAAAATAATGTGGCAATACATACTTTGAACAATTGCTGGTCTAATTTTCATACGTACATTTTGTGGCTATTTGGGATTGAAATGGTATGCATTATTTTATAACTCTTTAACTCTCTTAAAAATCATAATACATTTTGGAAGAACATTAAAGGATTGAAAATGGGTCATACCGCTTACAGGAACTTTGTTCAACATTTATACTTTATTAAAAAACCTGATAACTCACAACTTTATGTTGACCCATTTAAGCATGTTTTTTCTCAGGTGGAATTAGGCTTGGGCTTTACTTGATGTGCACTGGAGTCTAAATTGACAAGATTTATTCATGGATTCTACTTACATGCATAATGATCAAATCATGTTGTATTCATTTTCAAGCTTTTTTCCAAATGTGATGCAATTATGGGACAAGTCTTATATAAATTTCAAGAAAATCAACGAGATTACTTTTCAAATGACACATTTAGAGGTCGTTCTCTTGTATATTGTGTTGTTGTATTATGAAGTAACGCTCCCGGACATATTTTCATTGCGATACATTTTTGGGGGTGTTACATATTGGTATCAGAGTACTGGTTATAGAGAACTAGGTTGCATATTTTACCTAGACGATAAACCGTTTTCTCAACATTGCATCACATCAATTAATTTCAAAGTGCCATACTCACTATTGCCTTACATTACTTGTTACATTACGTGCTTACATGACATACATATTTATATAATATATATGCTTGCATCCCTCTGCGTATATCGTACATTTATTTATATAAGAGTTATTTATATAAATACCAGAACATCTCTTTAGACATTGTGAGTTGCACAATGGTCTCACTTCGTTCTCAGACATTGTAAGTTAAACAATGGTCTCTAAGAATAATTTTCTTTCATAACTTTATACATCATCGTATTATGCGAAAGCCATCATAATTTTGTTTACATGGAATTATGTATAAATCTAAGTATTACAAGTCTTGTATGGGCGGGACTTGTAATACGGGGATTGATATGATAATTGCTATGTTGACTCGTTCATAAAGACCTTCATCTTAATTACTATAACCGTATACTCATCAATTATTTTGAACACTATGTCGATCTCGCCTGATTGTTTTATTCCCCGTCTCCGAAGACGAGTTTTAAACACTCGTCCCATACTCATTAGAGCACATGCAGCGTCATGTCATCCACCACCTTGAAGGTTGTGTGAGTACGCGTATTGTATCAGAAATTATTAAGTAGGATGATTTATATTCTTTATTTGAATGAAAGGTTTGGGACTCCTCTTCATTTAAATAATATATTGTTAAATCACTTAACCTAAGTTTATCAATTTCATTTTTACATAAATTGGACGGCTTCCTTATGCAAAATTAATGTTTAAATTATAAATGAGTGGGCTTAATGGTATCCAATATGACACGAGTATGAACTCGATACGACATCACCGAAAATCCGTTTAAAAAGGTCTAGAAAAAACACAATCGTGTCTTTACCATCAGCAGAAGTCTTAAAGGCCTCACTTGAGCTAGCTACCTTATCTCAATCTTTATGTTTTACCTTTTTTTTTTTTGTTTTTTTCGTTACAAAATCTTTACGATCATGAACTGTCTGTGGAGCTAACCGACTTGTAACACTGAACTAATAGAAGTTTATTCATCCTCGATCTAACGATGTGTACTATAATCCCGCCGTCACATAGCATAAGCTCTCCCGCGAGCTTCCTCCTTTTGTTGAACCTTTATACCGAGGATATTGTTCTCGAATATCATCACTCTCCTCATCCATCACCATTTGTTAATAGTTATGTTGCTGTTGTGGGTCCTGGAGCGGTCACTAGTGCGAAGACTTAGGGTCACGCTACATCAGCTTGTAAACTTTATCCAATAGGTATGCAACCCCTTAACAGATAAGCACTATTCGACAAGAGAGCTAGTTGAAAAACTATTCATTTTGGGCCACTAGTACCTAACCTTGTATAGATTAACGAAGACTTAGGTCGCGATACATCCTAGTACTGCTAAGTAAGTTGAATACTTACATCCATAAGCCTCATTGACTTGAATCATCGAACATTACAGATATCAGAAACGAGACTCCGTCCTTGGACATATTTCCGCTGCAACAAATTTTGGCTAGAAACAAGACTCCGTCCGTCCTCGGACATTTAAAAACCTTATACAACGATACTCACGCGACTACACTTTTCCCCTCGACGCTTTCACTATTAAGAGACTTTCCTTATAACGCGTGTATATCAGTCATAAGACATGTAGTGATATTGTTTTTGAGATACCTATTTTGATGGATTAAATATCCTGGTCAAACCTAGCCAAATTTTTTGGTATATTGAGAAGTGTCGGAACATCGAATTTTGCCGAATAAAGTTATCAGCGTATTGTTTAGAACTGATTTATTAAATCTTAAATCCTTTCTTAGTTACCCAATCGGTTAACACAAATTAAATCTCGGGACGAGATTTCTTTAAGGGGTAGGTACTGTAACAACTGGCAATTTTCGGAATTGTAAATGACTATTTTACCCTTTGACTTTTCGGGTCCGACTTGACTTTTTGTCTTTTGACCTTTAATTGTCACATAAAAACGATTACCGCGTAGCCGGTAATTTTTCGGAACATAATTAAATAATAAATATGTTTATTATTACATATTCTCCGTGAAGATTTATTTTTAACTTATTTGCTTGAAACGAAAGTATTATGATATTCCTAAGTTTTATTTATAGAAAAACGACCCGCTAAATCAAGTTTTTCACGACTCGGTCTCTAAAAGCAATTTGATGTAAAAGAACATTCTGACAAACTTTTTAGTTTTCCCGCCCCGAGACTGGAAAACAAGCAAAAAAAAATGACTGAAATACTCTCGCAAAATTTTTTATAAACAAAACAACGCCGTCACCGACAAAAAAATTATATTTAATTATCACAATTTTTTTTTTTTTTTAATTAAAATAAAAAAATAAAAAAAATATTTTAATAAATTATTTAACATTTTATTGAAAAACATTTGTTGAAAACGCAAACATTTAACTTAAAGTTTTACTTTACGGACGAAACTTACCCGATGACTACATAATAAATCACAAACATTTTTAATTGAGTTTATAAAACATTTATGAGATAATATTCGAGTGAATACTCGTTTTCGTGGGAAAAATGAATTGGAAAACAATGGCGCAACTTTCGTGTTTTAAATTCAACCGTTAACTAGCCTAATCGAGTTCCGAACCATTATTTAATAAAAGTTACACTTTGGGTCCCTATGTTTATATTTACGATTTTAACCCTAAACTATAACAGACTTGCTACATTTTTTTGAAACTTTCTAGTATAAATAGAAAATGGATTTGGGTTTCATTTCATTTGTGTTATAACCTAGCCTCCCTCCTCGCCTCTCCACTTGTTCAGGCACCTGCGTCAGCCGTTCGGCCACCCTACTGCACCCTCAACAAGATCACACGTCCTTCTCCTCGTGGCTATTCTTCATTCCCCTCGAAACCCCATCTACGACTAACACCAACCATCGAACATCACCCCCACCACATCATTACCTCCACACCGCTACTACCACCACAACCACGCCACGCACCACCATAGGGTGCGTTAGGTTTTCTTAAACCACCGAAAAGGGTGTGTTTGGTCTCGGTCAACCACCAAAAGGGTGTGTTTGATTGTTACTAACACCACATAGGGTGCGTTTTGTTCTTATAAACACCCCAAGGGTGAGTCTGGTTTGGCTCAACAGCACCAAGGGTGCGTTTGGATCTAGGTTTCACCACTATAGGATGTATTTGGTGGTTAAAACCGCACCAAGGGTGCGTTTGGATCTGGGTTTGGTTTTTATAACACCACAAAGGGTGCGTTTGGACATGGGTTTAGCACTAAGGGTGCGTTTGGCTGTGCAGAATCACAACCAGGGGTGCGTTTGGTTTTCATAAACCGCACAAGAGTGCGTTTGGTTTGGCAGAAACGCACATGGGGTGCGTTTGGTTGGCTGTTTAACAGCAAGGGGTACGTTTGGGTTAGCAGAAAACCGAATAGGGTGCGTTTGGGTTAGCAGAAAACCGAATAGGGTGCGTTTGGGTTAGCAGAAAACCGAATAGGGTGCGTTTGGGTTAACAGAAAAACC
Organism: Tanacetum coccineum; assembly: GCA_026074375.1. Lineage (NCBI taxonomy): Eukaryota > Viridiplantae > Streptophyta > Magnoliopsida > Asterales > Asteraceae > Tanacetum > Tanacetum coccineum. The sequence goes on along the minus strand of BQNB010005072.1, from coordinate 63,597 downwards.
ATAAGAGTGCGTTTGGTTTAGCAGCAGTTAGGAGTGCGTTTGGTTGGCTGTGTAACAGCCGTAAGGGCGTGTTTGGGTGAGCAGGAAAACCATTAGGGTGCGTTTGGTTTATATAATCGACAAATAAATATATCGTAGGATTTTTATAAATATAAAACCGGATATAATGG
>BQNB010005072.1:0-58226 GCA_026074375.1 Tanacetum coccineum | reverse complement strand
GATGATTAACCCTTTTAGCATTATCCCATACTGGTTTGTTCATCCTTGGACCAGTATTGACCACATTTTTCAACTTAGGCTCTTGACTCTTTTTGTCATGAAGTTACAATCTTTAATCAAATGGTCAGTACTTTTATCGACAAAGCAAGCTTTTATTTTCTTAAATCCAATTCCTTGTTTCTGAAAAGTTTGACCAATTTTATCAACTCTAGGTTTAACTGTCTGAGATTCATTAGTCTTATCGGGACTAACTGTTTGCACTTCAGACACATCATCCTCATCATCTGAGTTCCAATCCTCAATGATAACCTTATCTCTGTTAACTGATTCATAGACTGTCTTAGGTTTTTGAGTATTTACTTCATTTGTTTTACCTACAGTCTCACTTGTTTTAAGATCAGTTGTTTTTGACTCAATGATTTTCTTCCTAATGGCATATTCATCTAAACCTGCAAATGATATGTCAGCTCTTGGGGTTAAGAAGTTCCTTGTTATAGGAGGGGGAACAGCATGATACCCATCTGCTTTGGAAAGCATATCATTAACTGGTGTGGACTCTTCATCACTAGATCTGACATCAAAAACACTCAAACTAATCTCACTATCAGTTTCAGAATTGTTACTCATTTCATTCAATTGTGTGCCATATCCTAAACCAGTTTTATCTCTAGCACTCATTTGACTGTTGAGTAATTCATCTAAATTCTTGGACGATTCTTCCCATTTTTCTATCTTTAGTTTCAAATCATCTCTTTCCTTAACAACCTTTTCTAATTCTAGATTAAGGTTGTTAATTTTTATTTCTCTGCATTTAAGCTCATAGTTTTGAAACTCATATTTTTCACCCCAAGCCAGTTCATTCTTTTCATGTACAAGAATCCTAGATTCTAGTGACTCTAAAGCTAACTCATAACCCTGAATTTCTAATCTGGCTTTGCTATGCTTTTCTCTTTCACTATCATAATTCTTTTGAAGAGTTTTAAAAGATTCAAGACATTGTTTAGAACATTTTTGTACCTCATTGTCAGAAGAACTTGATGAGCTTGAAGAAGAGATTGCCATTAAAGCATAGTTGACTGGTTCTATTTCAAAATCATTGCTCCAGTCATAGCCTCCTAGACCATCTTGAGCCACCAGTGCCTGTGATGAAGATTCATTTGTTGGTGCATTGCTCCTGCCATTGTCACCATAAGATCTTCTCCCTTGATTCCTTCCAGATCTGCATTCCCTAGCAAAATGCCCTTTTCTGTGACAGTTGTAGCACTCAATTTTTGATTTATCAAGTGAAACAGGTCATTTTTCCTTGAAATCCATGTTCCTTCCTGTAAAACCCCATATTTAAGATCACTACTTATTCTGAATTAATAATTATTCCTTAAATTTTAAATAATTCATTTTATTATTTTAGTCGATTTTTATTGAAATCGTCAATTTTAAAACCCTCGCGAATCTTACAATTTAAATTATCCGTTTTTATCAATCGAGAAACCAATGACTCCGTATACGGGCCTTGAGTGCCAAATTATTTTTATTTTTGTATTTTACGCTTTCCTCGAGTTTTATATTGCACCTTGACGAAAATCGCGTTTTAGGAAAAAGTATCGGGCTAGGTAAGGTTTTAGGGCCCAAGGTTAATAAGTATTATTAGATAAGCAAGAATGGGCCAAAAGCCCACTCCCTCCCCTCTCTTAATAACCGAACCAAACACACACTCAATCATTCAAAAAAAATTATAACCTCTTCCCTGCTCTTCTCTTTGGTTCGACATAAACAAACCCAAAACCACCATCATCAATCTTAAATCCCCACCAAATCTCCTCCATTCAACCTTAAATCACTACTACAACAAACCCTAACCATCTCTCATCCATAAAAACCAACATGCAAGTGTTTTAAAGAAAATAAAGATTTTGAAGATCATCAAGATTTAGGGTTTTTAATTGATTAAGGGCTCTAGGGATTATCCAAGGAATTGAATTAGGATGATTGTGATCAAGATGAAGCAAGATAATCAAGTTAAGGTTTTTTTTGGTGTTTTGGATTATCGCAGCCAAACATAACCATCTAGGGTGTGTTGATCCTTTAAACCATCACATTGTAAGTTAAAGTACTCACTTAAAACCCTAACTATATGTTTAATTTTCTAGTGATTCATGTTATTGACTTTACTTTTATTATCAAACAAGTAAATTTTTAAATTTGATGTTGGTAAGTTAGTGTATGTGAGGTATATGGTTATGGGATAGATTGCATTGAAGTATCTTGGCCTTGTGATGGCTCAATTGAAGATTTAGATGTGTTATTGGTTGATTTAGAATAGGATTTTGCGGGCTGTTTTGGGACAGCAGGTGAACGGAGCTTGTTCTCCAAAATTTTGGCCTGGATCTTGTGAGATAATTTTATGGGTGAATAGATATAGGTCTTGGCATCATGAGATAATCGTTATTGCTCAACCAATTCCATCGTATGAGGAGATATGGTCAAATACGAACTTGGGTCTATTCTGGACCTCGATAGAAAGCATGATTAAATGTCAGGATTTTTTAAACTAAAGTTTAGGTTTTAAAGCTTGGGTCAATGATAGACATCTTATAGAAGCTCCAGCACTTGGCCTCACATTCATTGCTATTTTAGTTTAGGATTTATGACTAAAACGGCAAAACCAAGAAATTCAGTTAAAAATCTGGTTTGACCTTCGGTTAGTAAAAGTTGATTTCCCGTTGATTGGTAAATGAGTTGAATGATTGGCTTAATGTTTTGAAAACTAGATTCATGTGGTTTTCCAGGGGTGAAAACTCACATCTATATATATATAGAATGATACAATAAGGTCCTTGATCATGGATAAATTCTATAAACGTAGTTTCTGTTTGAGTTAGTGATAGTAAATTGTCCTTTTCTAAAAATTGGTAAACATTTGGAGTTTGAGGCTAAATGTTATGGAAAGTAGACTTCAATGCCTTTCCAGGAGTGAAAGCCTCATGTCTATATCTTTTATGGTTTAAGATTTATGCTCTCTTGAAAATGACTAAAATTAGAAAATTGACTTTTACGTCTAGGATTGTAAAATGAAAATGTACCACACCCAATTGAATAGAATTAAGGGATGAGACTTAGTAGATGTTTATTTTAGTTTGACCCCAGGTTAGACATCATTATACTTGATAAAAAGACTTTGGTTTAGTCATGGTGCAATATTGTTTATGTTTCGAATTCTTTAACTAGTATTGTATAACTATTCTATTATAATGATATCATATATCATTCTAAGTCGCGACTTGCTTATAGGTCTCGACTAATTTTGGAGTCAATCTTCTCATTGTTAGTTTCTCTTCAAAGATCATCCACTTACGGTGAGTTTCAAGCCCCATCACTTTCTTCTATAATGTTTTTTATAACTATTTTCGGGGAGAGATACATGTTCGTTTTACCAATAACTTATTAATTCCCATTTCATAAGCTTTTACATGAATGTTTTACTAAGAACTTTACTTTCTTCTTTTCACATGATTTCTAATACATGTTTGATACATGGTTGTATACCATTGAATTTATTTAAGCTTGAATTGCTTACTAAATGATTTGAGATCATTGTTTATCTATTTACAAAACTGTGAGTTTTTGAACATATTACTTGTTTTAAATTGGACACAAGTGCAGAAGTGTATGCCTTTGACCGATTATGAGTTTATCTGCCCTATAACCTATTTCAAAAGGCCCCGAATTTCATGCACTGTTAATTACCTATGATGGGTGAGCGCTAGTACATTAAGTAGATCTATTAGGCCGTGACTGCCCTGTCTGGGGTTGTGACATCCATGGCGCGATCACCTAAAGGACATTTTGTATTGAGAATTTCTTTAAGTATATATGCAATAATACCTTGTTGAGGGCAAATTATATGCATATATTAAATGCTTGGTTAACGTTCAGTGGAATGAGCTTAATGCTAATAATATTAATTCATTTACATGACATTGCATTCGTTGCACTGTCGCTGGCTGATCTTAAACCTTGTGGTCCATTACTAAACATTACTTGATTTATTGAATCCCTACTTGAATTTCGAAAATAGTTCTTTGAAATGTTGTAACTCTACTTTTCTTTTATAAATATTACTTGAATTATTTCAACACTGCTTTTACTTAAACCTATGAATTCACCAACATTATTGTTGACGTTTTTGCATGTATTTTCTTAGGTTATTGTATTGCTAGCTGGGCATTGGGAGCACTCGAGTCGCACGGATATCAAAACTTTAAAGTCTTGGTTTTTCTTCACATTCGATGACCATTTATTATTAAAATATACAAAGGATTCATGTTTAAACTATTGTAAGTTTTGTTAAAAGGAATTAATGGGACCTAAATTTACTCTGATATTTATTAAATCAAATGTGACATTTTATTAAACGTCTCTTTTGAGGTCGTTTTCTGTAACTTGTGTGTATGAACTATGAAGTAGCACCCCAAGTGGTATTACGCTGCGTTGTTGTAATTTTATGGGGATGTTTCACTTCATATCTTCTGAATGAATTTCTTCACTCTGACAGTCAACATAGCCACCTGCCATCTAAGATCTAATTCTTCCAAGTCATCTTCATCAATCTGCTAAAAATCCTCATTTTCAAGTTGAGGACTGTTGTTGGTTGTGCAAAGAAAGAGCACACTACGTCATGAGCACATGGGGTAGTTGAAACTTGACTAATTTCTCCAACAGTACTAACCCTAAAATCTCCACTGGCAGTACAAACTTCATTAGTACTGCTAGTGTTCTCAGAGGAAAGAAATGCCAAGTTATGAGAAGTAGAAGTGAAACTTGAAGACCTTTTCATCTCATCTTCGTAGACCCTAAGGTTGTTGTAGAGGTCATCAATATCAATCTCATCAATGTCTGGCTTATTTCTCATGATTAGAGTAATTTGATTCCATGCGGGAGGAAGACTTCTTAGGAACTTCTGGTTGATATCTTCTTTGTATAATTGGAGCACCATGAACCTCCAATTGACTAATGATTTTTTGGAACCTATCATAAATCCTTGTCCAGTCATTCCATTTGATGCAGTAGAATTAGTTTTGAAACTGATGTTTTTTTTTTATTTAGAACATTTTTCTGCATCTTCTTGATTCTTCATTACCTCTAAACCTTGATTTGATTGCTTCCCAGAGTGATTATAGCAACTGCAACCATTCTTGAAACTTGAGGAGGATATTCATCAGATATTGCAAAAAAGCAAGATGCACTTAACTCTTTCCAGATTCCTTTTACAGCCAATTGTTTGGCAGTCTTTAGGAGCAGGAGTAGCAGAGTTTTCTCCAGTTGGTGTATGCTCTTCTTCTAGATCTCCATTGACAATAACATCCCATAGGTTATGGTCTGTATGACAGATATATTGTTACATTCTCATGCTCCAAATATCATATTCTCCCTTCCTGATGATAGGGATTTTTATTGCTATGATAGTGGGTGGAGGAATATCTTATTCTGCCATCTTACAATTGATTTCTTCTTAATCAGAGTTTCCACACAAGCTCTGATACCACTTGTTGGATCGTTTACTAAATAGATCCTAACCTTTAGCTTGTAAAGGGTTTGTTCCTTCAGATAATTCTAAAGCAACAATAATGAAACACTGATTTGAACACTATTGATTATGCGGAAACTAATCAATTATGCTAAGAAGAACAGTATTAAGATTCACAAAAGAACTTTATATTATAACTTAAATCTGCCTAGGTTACATATTACAAAAACTATGATTGCTAATCGATCTCTATTGATCTGTGTAGAACTATATCTACTAACTATGACCAGGGTTCCTTTTATAGACTAAGGAAACCCTAATGGGCTTTACAAAACGCGTATAAAGATCATGCATATCCTTTCCAAAGATATCTCATGCCTATCTTATAAACGGTACTAACTATTTTATACTAACGGTACTAACTATCTGATCAGTACTAATATTTTGTACTGTCAGTACAAATTACAACTAGCGGTACTAACTAATACAACTAACGGTACTAAGTCAGGAATGCATAATTCCTAACATATTATGTTATTAAAAAAAAGATTGATGTAGAGTTGTGTAGAGTTTGTATATCTTCATCCGAGTCTTGGCTTAGAAACCAAGCCAAAGTGTATTCGTGTAAATAATTAGCTAACCCTTCCACTCCAAATTCACCCAAAGTCACCACCCAAATGTATCCCATCCGTTTATGTTTCCATTATATGTTATCTTACACCTATACCCCACAACCCTTTAAAAGACCTCTTAGATAGTAATGATTAATACTTGCACCTAGCGGTGGAGGTTTGATCCTTTACCAAGCCTATGGTAATTTATATGCTATGACAGGTAATGAGTGTGATTTTCCATTTCCCCTATATGTTATAATTCATTATACACCCGAGTGAAAGAGAGAATCCCAAACACTTGTATGAGGTGCTAGTATATACTTTCCGTGCTTTCAATTACGAGCTCTAGAAGGTTGTGTTGTGGAATATTTTTAAAAAGTAGGTAAAATGACACCTCATATTATTATTTTCTAGGTAGAAAATCCTATTTGCATGAGGACAAGCAAATCCCAAGTGTAGGGGTATTTGATGAGGTGTCATTTTATACACTTTTTTGGGGTCGTTTAACCCCCAAAATCGTGTGTTTATGCCCAAAATAGGTACTTAATCATTCTTTTTCAGGTATTTCTCATTTGGAAGACATTTGGATGGATTACATGTGACTTGGGCTCATTTGGAGAAGAAACGGATGAGATTACAAACCAACACCAAGACTCTTGAAGATTTGTGCTCACAGAGCCTGGAGACTGCGTCACAATCCATACACGACGCCATCACAACTCATCAAGTGACGACGTCACATATTTCAAGACGGCGTCAGCCCGCACCGACTCAAACCAGATCTAGAAGATTCATTTTACGATAGCGTCATGATTAAAACGCGACACCGTCGCGTCGATTTTCTTATATATACAAACCCGAATTTAAGGTTTTGAGTGTGTAACTTTAGAATAAAAAGATGGTACGAACCCTAGTTCGTTTAGCAGCTGTAGGAGACGATTTTAGGGCCTAAAAACCCTATTGTACCTCTTCCAATTCATGTTTTAATCAAGTAAGGTTTACTTAATCATTCAATATGTCTATGTGTTGTGTGATTTATTGCTCTTGCTTTATTCTTAACATGCTTGGCTAAACCTATTATTGTGTTTATTTATGATTGTATGAAACCTAGAATGTAGATCTTAGTGGTGTTGCTTCTTGTGATGGATGTGCACGTTAGGTCTTAGAAAACCAGCTTTTGTCTGCATCGCTGTTGATATGTCTAGGGAAACGTGATTGTGTAGAAAGGATACCATCGGGTAACAGTCTTCATACTACCTTGCCCCCTAATATGGTTGATCCACTTTTAATGTATTTCACATGCACTTAGTAAACTCCTAGGGGCCGTGTAATAGTCTTCATACTACCTTGCATGTGCGTTGCTCTAGCGGCATACTAAGTAGACGGCGGGTTCGTGTAATTCGTTCATGCTTTAGGAAATAATTACATAGATCATCACAAGTGTGACAAGGCAACAACACTAGGAGAAGCAATCTAGGGAGTAATACATGATTAAATAAACACAATCTTTTATCTTATTGTTATCACCATTAGTTTAGATTATTATTTAGTTTAATAGCTAAAACCAAACCACTCTCTCAATTATATGATTTTACCTGCTTTCATAAAATACAAAAATACAAAAAGAATCTTCCCTCAACCCTTAGAATTCTGTTAGACCGTGATCAAGCCTTCCCAACCTATTCCTCGAGTGAACGATAAACAACCCCGAGTCTTGCCCATACTACACTACAACGATTAGGTGCACTGCCTAGGGAGTTGTAAAACTTCTCGTGTATAAGTCATACGACAACCGCACATCAAGTTTTTGGCGCCGCCGCCTGGGGAATAGTTAGGTTTTGATCATAGTTTAGCTTAGTTCTACTTGCTTGAATCCTTTCAAGTAAGATTTAATTCCCGCATATTAGCTTTCTTGTAGCCTATCTTTTCTTCGTGTTAATTGTTTCGTAACCCATTCTCATCAACCACCATGGGAGACGAGAATCCTATCCGTACTCTAGGAGATTACTCTAGACCAACCTACGAGGGCTATAGGAATACCATCGAGCTCCCCGAAGGGAACAACGTGGTAACTCTTCGATCTGACATCATCCGGTTGGTGCAATACGGATGCTCATTCCATGGACTACGGTCCGAGGATCCAAATCAACACCTCAAGGATTTCCTTAAACTTGTGGACTCACTTGACCTTGACGGTGAAAACAGGGAAAGAACGCGCCTGCGTTTATTTCAATTTTCTCTACGCGATCAAGCTAGCAATTGGCTTGAATGCCTTCTAGCAGGATCCATCTCTATATGGGAGGATCTTACTACCCGATTCCTTGCTTAATTCTTTCCACCGGGGAGGACCGCAAAACTTTGCAACGATATCCTGATGTTCCAACAACATCATGGAGAATCTCTATCCGAAGCATGGACTCGTTTCAAGGACTTACTCCAAAAAGTCCCTCATCATGGCATCGATCTTTGGCTCCAAGTCCAAATCTTTTACGATCATGTCGACTACACCACTCAGAAGAGCATTAACTACGCAGCAGGCGGAAGGCTTAGAAAACTAAGGCCAGACGAAGCTTGGGATACTATCGAAAGGCTAGCCCAATACGAGAATGAAGGATGGAATGATGCCTTCACCTCAAAAGAAGTGAGCTTTAATTACGAAAACCCCAACGTCGAGCAATTACTTGGAATCATGGAGCATAAAGTCAATACACTTATGATGAACGCAATCTCGCTAATGGGGAAAAGCAATGAAAGTCAATACACTTATGATGAATGCAATCTCGCTAATAGGGAAAAGCAATGACATATTCCAGTCAACAACCAACGAAATGCGTCAACCACCCACTGAGCCATCACGACAAGAAGAATTTGAGCACATTGTGATGAAATTCATCTACGACCAAGAAGAAAAGATCAAACAACTCAAAAATTACATGCAAGATATTACAGATGAATTCATGGAATTCTCTTCGGAGGTCACACTAAGACTAAAGGAGAGAGTAAAGGAAAACGAAAGTAAACCTCGAAAGATCAAGAAAATCACAAAGTATCTAGACACCAAGGTCCTGGAGAACAGTGCTGAGCACGATTTTCTTAAAAACCTCGACAGGAAAACGTTTTCTACCCCTACAATCCATCTGTGTATAAGATAGGTCCGGCTAATACCCTCGAATATGTCTTAACCTCGAATGAATATCTTTGAATGTAAGCCTAAAAAGGGGGTGAATCGGTCCCATCACAACCTAAGCAATCCACTAATCATTCAACCGCCTACGCTAAGCAACCCCTCCTCCACGGGAAACGACCCCATTAAACATGATCCCTCTTCCTACTACTCGTTTACGCCTCTTGATAGCAACCGTGTCTTTGATCTAGGAGGAAAGACATACGATCCTTCCTTAAAAGAAAGTCACAGGCTGCAGCTTTGAAATCCCTTAAACGACAAGGGCCCAAACTGAAAAATTGCTCATGACGCCGTCGCAACAATGCGGATCCAATATTTATAAAACCCATCACAGTCATCCATTCTCTCCTCTTACTCACAAAAACAACCACCACGCCATCCCAATCAAGCCCCACATCCGATTTTTGCTAATCCACGGTCGTTCTTCTTCAATCAGTAAGTAAATCGTTCATTCTACTCGTGCGACTTCATCCAATTGATTTCATGCCCATTCTAGTGACTAATTTCCCCAACTTGATTCATACCCAATTGATTGAAATTAGAACAATTAGATACCAATCTAATAACATTGTCGTTTTAGAGTATTGAATCATTCAAATCAACACCTTTTGTCAAAATAACTCGAATTTAGAATTGATGACTCTAATTTTTCAAAATATTTCTATGGGTCTGATGTAAAGGGGGTGTTTGGGAACATGTTTATCGGAAAATGGCTTGGTTTTCCATTGCAAACCAATTTGAATGAAAAGTCTCTTTGACGGCGTCAAAGCATAACCAAGACGCCGTTGTGACCCTCTGATCACGCATTCCTTGCATATAATCCTAACTTCATCCATTCCTTGCATTGATTTCATTTTAGGCAATGAGCAAATGATAAAGGAGCACAAGGGGGCAACCCTCCTCATCTCAAGAGATTTCTATTGAAGAGAAAGTCCGAAGGCTAGGGATATTCGAGGATGGAGTGCACCAAATGCACTTTGACACTCTTGCAAGATGACACATCCATTTGGGAGACATCATTGATTGGGAATCCCTCGCTCAACACAACCTCGATTAGGAATTCTTCAATTCTATCAGTACTGATCCTTTCTCCAGACCTCAATAGGGAACCCTTTTCCGAATTAATGATCCCATTTACCAAGAATTGGTTCATGAGTTCTTTGCTTCATTCAATTTTGACGCCTCCCCTAGCAGGTGCAATCCTAGTCATTTGGGTATTAGATTTAGGTTAGGGGCGAGCAAAGGGAGATTTCATTTTTGGAGTTTGGATGGAGAATAGGTTTGTATTCTTATGAGTAAGCTATAGAGAACACAACTCTAGGCAGGTTGAGAAATTGCAACACAGTTAGGAAAGATCGTTTATTGATGGAGTTTTGGCCCCGTATTAGGAACGGTATGTTCAATATAGGAAATACTAAAGTGTCATCCATTAGGGACCCTAGAGTTAAACTGGCCCATTGTTGTATCGCAACTACCATCGCCGCTAGGAAGGAAACAACCCATAGAATCACCGAAATTGATCTTTATTATCTCTACAGCATCTATACCCCTGAGGTCGCCTGCAACATTCCTTATTGGCTTTCCAAATACTTTAAGGGAATGAGGGAAAAGAATTTGATCTATGGCGGGATGTTGGTCACTAGGATTGCTAGGTCATTCGGATTATTAACCAATGAGTGGAGGAGCGCATTAAGTGTTGAGCCTCAACCACATGTGTTCAAGAAAAAGTTATTGATTGCGATGGGCGTGATTATGGAGCTCCATGGTGGGATGTGTGCTTGGCCCGGAGCTATGGCTGAGGAGGAGGAGGATGATGAGGGTGACGATGAGGGAGCTGGAGGAGACGCAGGTCAAGGGGAAGCTGAAGGCTCTGCGAATCTTTACCGCAACATGAGCCAAGGTGATTGGCAGGTCCACCAACTACACTGGATGGGTCAACAAGACGAGCGATAGGGAAGGCTCGACACTTGGATGGGGCAACAAGACCAAAGAGCCAGTTGGATGTATGAGCACACCGTCCGCCAGTTTCGGTACTTATCTACCCGCGACAACCTTGAGCCACACCTCCAGATTGATCCGTTCCTTGGGTTTGAAGCCAACTACCCTCCTTATGGATATCAGGGACACATGCCTCCCGGTTACACCTACCGCCCCTACCCTCCTCAAGACGACTCTTCTTGATCACTCTTGTTTAGTTCCATTGTTATTTTCATCCCTTGTCACTTAAACAATTATGGTTTGTAATAGTTTTAGGATTTGAATACCTTAACTCTTGTTCTGAATATTTGTTTAAGTTTGGTATGAATTAGCTTAACTAATGACATGTGTGTTTTAATTCTTCACTATTTGTTTTATTATGTTTGAATTATCTTATAATCATGCTTTGTATTGTCTTTAACCTCATCTTAATTTCAGTCAAAGGTATTTTGCAAACAATAAGTGTAGGGGAATTTATCCGGCTTTTGAGCCAAAATTCAAACATGTTAAATGAATTGTCTAGATTAATTCTCGTCAATATCAAGTCATATGATCGGATTGTTAATTCTCAAGTTTTATACAGAAACTAACTTATGGAATCAAGTGCAGGAAATTTTTCATCAAAAACAAAAATTTCGTTTTCACAGACGGTGGAGACGGCGTCAAACGCCCAAGTCCAAAAAACTCAAAAGTTTTTAATTATTTTTGAAAATAAAACTTGTGCAACATTTAATATAGGTATTCTTCTGTATAAACCTGCAAAACCTGATAAGTTTAACAATTCTTTCATCCTATCTATCGAGTCAAACCCTAAGTTCATATTATATATTGGTAAATCGCATATTTTATGCTTGGTATAGTTTTCTTTGTCTTTGATTACAGGTTATATTTGATGAGAAGAAGCTTGGAAGTTCTTAGGAAGTTTCATTGGATGATTCTCAGAGGACGATTTAACCAGTTATCACATGTTTCTTCTCCATTATTGAGTAAACCAGGGGAGTACTAGTTTCTTTTCCTTGTTTTCTTTTCCCTTTATCTGTTTTAACGAGTACTTCCAGAGAACATTGGGGACAATGTTCAAAATAAGTGTAGGGGGAAATAAGCCTTAGAAACTATTCTTTCATTTATCATTTGCTTTGTCCTTAAAAAGATGGGTAATATATCAAAACATAGCATAAAAGGGTGATTTTTACTAAAATTTAATTTTTCTACGACACATACCAACGAAAAACCGAGTATTAATTAGCGTCCCATGGATATGAGTTTATATGACTAGCACAATAACCCTTAAAATTCCACCCCAAAAATGTGAGGTTCGCCTTTAGATCTTTAGGAATTCGGGTACCTATCGTCGGTAACCCAAGATGATTTTATCTTTACCCGGTTCGAGTTAAGGAGTGAGCAGTCACATGTGTCTATTCCGTCATTACGGATGTGTACGTGTGGTCTTCGTCGCCTTTTCTGGAATGTCTGGTGTTAGTAAAATTCATATGAGTGTACCGGTAGCATATTAAATTCTAGAACTTATTTTTGTGATGCATCCCAAGACCGCATAGTAAGTATTAAGATTTGCTTGATAAGAGGCAATAGGATTAACCCATGTTTTAAACCTGTAATTGTTATGATGGTCACCATGATCATATAACTATCCCACACCCTTGCCATGCACTCACTTTTAGTGCAGGATACCCTAGCACAACCCTTCCTGCTATCCTTTTAACGTTCCGTAATTATTTTTGGTTAATCCGGACTATTAATGAAGAGCATTGACACCCTTAAACCAATCGTTACACCCAAAAAGCCTTAGCCTACCTTATATGTACTCACCTTTAGTACATTATTGTGTTAACCCAAGTTAATTGTTTGAGTACACGGTTGCTAAGTCCTTATCCTTGTAAATACAGTTTTGGGACGATTGGGATTCATGGTAATATTTATTTCGCGGAAGAATAGGGAAGAAAAGTTAAGTCAATACCCCTATATGTTTGTCAAATGATCTCCATGTTATTTTGATCCACCTCAAATCGGGTCAATAGTTAGATTCTAAATATCGAGCATGTAAAAGCTCAAGTGTAGGGGTACGTGTTATAAACCCTATGTGATGTATTATGTTAAAAAAATGAGAAAATAAAAAGAAAGAGATTGATGTAGAGTTGTGTAGAGTTTGTATATCTTCATCCGAGTCTTGGCTTAGCAACCAAACCAGCGTGTATTCGTAATAATAATTAGCTAACCCTTCCACTCCAAATTCACCCAAAGTCACCACCCAAATGTATCCCATCTGTTTCCGTTTCCATTATATGTTATCTTACACCTACACCCCATAACCCTTTAAAAGACCTCTTAGATAGTAATGAATAATACTTGCACCTAGTGGTGGAGGTTTGATCCTTTACCAAGCCTATGGTAATTTATATGCTATGACAGGTAATGAGTGTGATTTTCCGTTTCCCCCATATGTTATAATTCATTATACACCCGAGTGAAAGAGAGAATCCCAAACATTTATGTGAGGTGCTAGTATATATTTTCCGTGCTTTTAATTACGAGGTCTAGGAGGTTGTGTTGTAGAATATTTTTAAATAGTAGGTAAAATGAACCCTCATATTGTTATTGTCTAGGTAGAAAAGCCTATTTGCTTGAGGACAAGTAAATCCCAAGTGTAGGGAGGGGTTTTGATGAGGTGTCATTTATACACTTTATCAAGGTCGTTAAACCCCCAAAATCATGTGTTTATGCCCAAAATAGGTACTTAATCGTTCCTTTTTACGTATTTCATATTTGGAAGACATTTGGATGAATTACACATGACTTGGGCTCATTTGGAGAAGAAACGGATGAGATTACAAACCAATACCAAGACTCTTAAAGATTTGTGCTCACAGAGCCTGGAGGCGGCATCAGAATCTATACACGACGCCGTCACAACTCATCAAGTGAAGGTGTCACATATTTCAAGACGGCGTCAGCCCGCACAGACTCAAAGGCAGATCTAGCAGATTCATTTTACGACAGCGTCATGATTAAAACGCGACGCCGTCGCGTCAATTTTCTTATATATACAAACCCGAATTTAGGGTTTTGAGTGTGTAAATTTAGAATAAAAAGAGGGTACGAACCCTAGTTCGTTTAGCAGCTATAGGAGATGATTTTAGGGCCTAAAACCCTATTGTACCTCTTCCAATTCATGTTTTAATCAAGTAAGGTTTACTTAATCATTCAATATGTCTATGTGTTGTGTGATTTATTGGTCTTGCTTTATTCTTAACATGCTCGGCTAAACCTATTATTGTGTTTATTTATGATTGTATGAAACCTAGAATGTAGATCTTAGTAGTGTTGCCTCTTGTGATGGATGTGCACATTAGGTCTTAGAAAACCAGCTTTCTGTCAATAATCGCTGTTGATATGTCTAGGGAAATGTGATTGTGTAGAAAGGATACCATCGGGTAACAGTCTTCATACTACCTTGCCTTCTAATATGGTTGGTCCACTTTTAATGTATTTTACATGCACCTAGTAAACTCCTAGGGGTCGTGTAATAATCTCCATACTACCTTGCATGTGCGTTGCTTTAGCAGCATACTAAGTAGACGGTGGGTTCGTGTAATTCGTTCATGCTTTAGAAAATAATTACATAGATCATCACAAGTGTGACAAGGTAACAATACTAGGAGAAGCAATCTAGGGAGTAATACATGATTAAATATACACAATCTTTTATCTTATTGTTATCACCATTAGTTTAGATTATTATCTAGTTTAATAGCTAAAACCAAACCACTCTATCTCAATTATATGAGTTTACCTGCTTTCATAAAATACAAAAATACAAAAAGAATCTTCCCTCAACCCTTAGAATTTTATTAGACCGTGATCAAGCCTTCCCAACCTATTCCTCGAGTAAACGATAAACAACCCCGAGTCATGCCCATAACATGTAGAGGAACAAAAAAATGAAATGCATCTAATATACATATATGCATCTAATTAAAAGCTAGAAAACACATTATGATGCGTTATAATGCATCTAAGATTATAGAGATGCATCTAATTTAATTCGGTGCATCTCGGATATGCGGTTATAATTACTTCTTATCCTTCTTATTTTAAGAAAACTTCTTATTTGATCATAACTCTATATATATATATACTCTAAAAAAATAAAATAAAAAATAAGACGAAGATGGAGACGATGTGCTCTTGGATGTGAATGAAAATGATTTCATAGAGCCGAAAAGTGGGAAAGGATGAGCGGTACTAAAGAAGGAACGTGTTGACGAGAGGTTGATAGAAAAGATTGATATATCATTTGCACTAACAATTGGTGTGCATATGATCCTATCAAGACAAAGGTGGATGATTGAGAATTTAAAGGTTTGTTTGGTATTTTGTTGGTTGACAATGTTGAGGAGCAAAGTGGGATGTGAGATGAGGTGGTAGTTCTTTCATGGTGGAATAATAATGAGAGACTCAACAATGTGGTGACTCAATAACACTTGAAGATTTAATATTTTCTTTATGTTCTTTACTTTCTAGAAAGTGGAAAGTTTTGCGAAGGAGTGACATTTGCATTTTGCAAATTACTTAAATATTTAGGATGAAATAATTAAGTTGTCAAGGGATATAGGAGGAATTTTAATAGTAACAAGACTATTAGAAGAGAGAAGAAACGTATAGAAGTGGGAAGAAACTTTTAGAAGTAGAAAGACTATTAGAAGTGAAACGACTACTAGAAGAGAGAAGAAACATTTAGGAGTGAGAAGAATCGTCTATGAACTTGAGACAAGATGTATACGAGATGTGAGGACCAAGGTTTGTATGTGAGGGGATTTATTGTGAAGTGATCGATTGTAAGTCTATCGATTGTAAGAAATGTGTTTGATAATGAGACCCATTTCATTATGAAATTCACTTGACTCTTGAAAACATAAGCAACGATGCTTATGAGTGTTGGGATATAAGGATGACCCATTGATCTATAGAGAGATATTGGGTACAAGTTTGAGTGTGGAGCAGACGTAAACTCGTAGCATAAGAGAGGAAGTGTTATGTAGTGAAAAAAAATGAATGGTATTACAAGCTGCTGCCGGCGGTCCTAGATATATCTGGGGCCGCCGGACCGCTAACAGGAGTGATGTTTGGGGAAATTGACGAATTTTTTGAAAAAAATGACATTTTAATTTGCATTTCGCTAATTAAAAATACTTAAAGTACTTCGGATGAAGTAGTTAAGTTGTCACGACAAGGAAAGGAACACGGACTAAAATCAAAGCTAGAAGAAAAGAAGAGAATGATTTATGGAATGTGTTCCATCATTCCTAAACCTTGACGAAGATAATTCAGCGATTCATGCTTGAGTGGTAAAGAAAGAATGTCGGCGATGTTATCTTTAGATGCAACCTTTTTTATGGAGATGTTTCCTTTTGGACATTGTCCCGAAGGAAATGGTGACGTATCATCGGTATGTTTCGTACGTGAAAATAATAATAATAATAATAATAATAATAATAATAATAAAGAAAACAAACGAAGATAGAGACGACGAGCTTGACAATGTCAAGACGGATGGTTGTTAGCGTACGATAAACTATACTCAAAAAGTTATGTAGCTCTTCCTGAGCATTACGAATGTTCATAGAACAATCACACGACGAGGTATACGGTTGTCTTAAAGGTGGTAGCAGAAATAGTGGAGGAAAGAGATTAGCCATCTCTATGGTTGAAGATGCGTGGTTGAGTGAGAAGGAAGAAGTGTGATCAAAAGACAAAGAGTGTTTTCGTCGAGGAGATATATGTTTTTGTCGAATAAAAAAATGTTTCCATCGGAGAGAAAGGATGTTTCGTTGAAGAGAAAGAATGTTTCCTCAAAGAGAAAGAATGTTTCTTCGAAGAGAAAGAATGTTTTCGTCGAAGAGAAAAGAATGTTTTAGTAGAATAAAAAGAATGTTTTCGTCGAAGAGAAAAGAATGTTTTCGTCAAAGAGAAAGAATATTTTCATCAAATAGAAAGATGTTTTCGTCGAAGAGAAAAGGAGTTGTCGTCGAAAAGAAAAGGAGAGCGTTTTAATTTAAGTAGTTACAAGGCTTGAATATGGATTTTCGGATATGACCTTTAACTTTTACGATCGCAAGTTAAAGATACTTGAATATTTTGAATGAAATATTTAAGTTGTCAAACCTACTAGAAGGTGGATTAGATTTGTATATAATCTTTCCTCGATGAAAGAGTGGATCATTTAGAAGAAGGCGAGATGACGATTAAGGAAATGTGTGAGTGAAGACTCTAGGAGATATAAGACCATTTTACGACTCTTTTGACTTTTTAGATTTGTGACACGGACGCAAATAAAAAAATTCTAGTGGAGAAAGTATATATACCTAAATGCATAAGACATATAGATATAGGCATGCAAGTTTATCTAAGCATGCATCGACACAATAATCAACGAGATAATGTGTAAGACTATAAGACATTTAAAAGTTAATTGTCATACATTAAGCTAACATAGTGTAGGTGCACAATTAACACGTAAGTCATGTAAAATGACGCATACAAAACATGATAATTTTAAATGCAATCATCATGTAAAACATGTTAGCATTTAGCATTTAGCACTTAGGAGCATGTGTTATTCAGATAAACTAAGAGATATTTTATCTAAACTGCTAGAAAAAGGCAAACGCTTTTACAATAGACATGCATTCAATAGCTAAGCAAATAAACGTTGAGCATTAAGATAAACATGAAAGCATATGATTGCATTACATGAGAGCATGTTATCATCTTGAAACTTCAAAGCATATATATGAGATGCAAGTAGTCAAGATTGACTAAGGAGAAACCTAGTTTCTACTTGCTTAGTGTGCACTCCTAAAGAGATACAAAGTCTATCAATGTAGACTATCATTAGGTATATTTAAGAAGAGCCATTTAATCAAATTAGAGAATGAACATGAGACTATCACTAGTGGTGCTCAATTCAGGCTAAACATGACCATTTTTACAGGTTATACCACGAACCCAACTTCACTCAGCCAATTCAATCATGTTAGGTCAAAAGTAGTCATTCTCATGTTAGACAAAATAGAATTCCTATATTTGCCTAATGAAGTGTAGCAAAGATAAAATTTGTATTGTCTTTTCGTACTTTTATTTCGGTTCACATAATCCTAATCAAGATGTGTGGAATTCTAAGGTTGAATGAGAGACAAGCAAGTTGTTGTAGCTATGAGAAAGAATGAGTCATCTAGAACCTAGAAGTATGCTTAAAAGTGACAATGTGTAATGCTCTATATTGAGAGTGTTCAAAGAATGCACATTTGCATGTCTTTTATGAAAGAAATCCAATTAAGGTTATTTACCTCAATAGATCTTGTGTTTGTTTCTTTGTAGAAATAATGATGATTAACTAAAGTTTAGTTACATCTATGTTAGACTTTTAAGCAAGAGATTGACAAGAGGAAGATGTTTAAATCTAATGCCATAGGGCGGATCTACCTAAACCGAAGATGAATTTAGGACGAAGGATCCATTGATCCGTGGAGGTGCCAAATTTGGGCAAGGATCATTTTTCCATTATTTGGGAGATGTTTTTGATATTAGGTTATTACGAGAAACTTATATAAGTTATAAGGGTTCTCGGTTTGAGTTTTCATAAATGACATCCAAGTCTTGCTTATCAAGTTGGAGTACTTATGAGTTTCCCGATGGAAATTCATAAGTCGTCAATCCTACTTAGAGTGTGTTAAGTTTAGCATGTATAATTTGACCATAGCTAATAACACAACATTTGAACACTTTAGACTTAATGAAACATCTTCATTGCAAGTGTGAATGATGACTAATCTTGTTGTCTTGCAATTGACTTCGTGATTTCATGTAATAACCAAGGATGGTTAAACATGTAGACACGGAAAAATATCTATGGTCATTTGATTGATATTTCCGTGATCTAGATAAATCCTAGTCTCGATTTCATGTTCATATTCTAATTTTGTAATTAGATTGAATGATGAGATTGATTATCGTTTGAATAATAATCATCTTCATATTCGAAATCCTCTTACGATCACATATTAAAAGAAAGCAAGATAATGGTTTGTGGAATATGTTCAATTCTTCCTAGTCCTAACCTTAGATGGTTAAATGGTTCTCATGTGGTGAAGAAGAAATATTATGCTTATTTGGTAAAGTAAGAGAAAGTTTTGATGAGAGGATAATTTTGAGTTTTGAGTTGTGCTTTTGAATTGTTTGAGCAAGGTTACATATGTTGTGCATTTGCTCATGTTTGGCTTTTCGGAGATGATGACTTTACCAATTGCATTGCAAGGTAAATTACTTGAATATTTTAGACAAAACATTCAAGTCGTCAATCCTACTTCATTGTGTATTTTATGCATATATTTGCCAAATATTTGGAACACAACTATTGGACAAGTAGACTCAATATGACATCATCTACACAAGTGTGAGTTATGATCCGATGCATATTCTTATCGTCTTGGAAAGGGATGTCATTATTTTCATATCAATCGAGTGTGATTGAGTATGTAGGTTTAAGATAATATCTCTTGTTATATTTTGATATAATCTTAAAGTTTGACAAATAAGAATCTGATTTCTTCTCCATACTCGAAAACTTGTCAATTAGATTTGATAATTACATCAATCATAGTTTGAATAATGAGTTGATATATATTTGAAATCTTTCTTGACCCTCACGAACACTCTTTTAAAAGAAGACAAATAAAGATTTTCATAGTGTGTTCCACTAATCCTAAGACTAGTTGTAAGTGTGAGGTTGATGAATAATGACAAGTTAATTTCTTCTTACTTCAAGATTGTCATATATTTTGCGTGTGCGAAAAACTATTTGTTGTTATGCATAGTATGCATAGTTTTTGACATTTTATTAGTATATGAATGATTTTTCTAACCATTTTAATACAACACACATCTTTTGTAAAACACTATATGTTTATAAAAAGAATATACTTATGTGTGTGTGTTACAACAATGCAAACACAAGCAAAGTTTAAAAATACATTTTCTTTTATTTAATTACCAATGTATTAATACAATCTTTTATTTTGTTTAACCAACCCAAGGTCAAACACCGCAAGATGATAAAAAGATTTAGACTTCTTGTTGGAAGAGAGTTGATGTGTTGGAAATATTTTAGTGACGGGTTTTAACATATGATCTTAGGACATTATTTTTCCACACACTTGACAAACTATTAAACTCTTATTCCTAAGTGGGTTACTACACTCAAAATGGTCTACAAGATGTTTTTGTAACACTTGTAAATATAGTGATCTATGCCTATATGCAATGCACAAACAATTTTGCAACTTAACGCAAGAAATCTAGCGTAATTCCTATTAGGCATAATCCGAAAACTAATAACATACAAATAGCATACATGGCACATGTGTTTAGATATATAATTAGCTCAATTACAAATAGTAATGATTACTTATTAATATCTATTAACCAAGTTGAAACAAAAGTAAACACACATAATCATCTAGCATACACATAAGGATATTCGTCATACCTTTTACCTTTAAAAACAAGCTTAAATGACCAAAAACGGACTTAAAATGCCAAATATAATGGCTTATTTTGCTTATTGTATGTAGCTGGAAAGAATAAACAACGAAATAGGAAGAAAACCAAGCCAAAACGGGCAATCCGGTCTCGGAATGGAAAAGACT
The DNA here is from genome assembly GCA_026074375.1 of Tanacetum coccineum. NCBI lineage: Eukaryota > Viridiplantae > Streptophyta > Magnoliopsida > Asterales > Asteraceae > Tanacetum > Tanacetum coccineum. The sequence goes on along the minus strand of BQNB010005072.1, from coordinate 37,205 downwards.
GTGAAAGACAAGCCAAATCGAAGCGGAAAGTCATCAAGCTCAAAAAGTCAAGAAAAACAAGTTTCGGGGTACTAAACTTGTTAAATCCCTAAAATTATTTAAAGAAGAAAAAGAGAAAGAGAGAGGGGTGAAAATGTCAATGTGGCACGTTATACTCAAGGGACCAATTTCTGCAATATCCAAAGACTTGTACACCCAGGAATGTTAGGGCAAAGGGTTAATAAAGCTCAAGGTTTAGAGGCAAGGTGCCACTTAGTTGTATGCTTTTAAGCCACTCACTCAACAAGAGTGGCTTGTGACTGAGTCTACAAAAAAACCAAGGTTTCATTTCTCAAATTTCATTTTAGCTTAATTTTAGCTTAAAACATTTGCTTATTGACTTTCCATTCCTGTTCAAATCTTTGCAAACATATTAGTTTAGGCTTGTTATTTAGCTGTTTTAAGTTTTCATTAGATAAAATTTGTGTAATCTCAGTTTATCTTTTAAAACTGTCATTTAGAATTAAGAAGCTAGGAGAGAAAGTATCTAATTTTTCTAAATAAGCTGTAAGTTTTAGTGTCAAATTAGTTTTAATAGGTTAGAATAAGTAAGAGTAGATATAAGTTTTCAGCTGATTTAGTGTTAAATTAGATTTTAATGCCAATATAGTTTTGACAGTTATTATAAAGGAGTGTTTGGGTCAACTCTTAAAACGGGTCAAAATGGTTTTGTCTTTGGGTTATGGTCATTTAGTTAGTTTAAGCATAAGTTTTAAGCTTATTTAAAGCTGTTTCAAAAGTTTTTAAAGTTCAAAATTGTTTTTCAAAAGATTTCTAAACCATCTTTTTAAACTGTGACTTTTAAAAAACACCACAAGTGCTTATTTAGTTAAGCACTTGGGTTTTTGAGTTAAGGATCAAAAAGTGTGCTCTTTGTGTGTTCATTTCAAGCTGTAACAAACCTTGGTGTCTTTTGACTTGGTAAGTCAAAACCACCCAAGACTTTTCAAGTGACAGTTTTAAAAAATCTAAAAGCCTTTTTCACTTTCAAAATTCAGCAGCTTTAAAAGAGTTTTTAAAAGTCAAAAAATTGGTGCACAAGTTGTTTAGCTAGAGTACTCAATCTGTTTTAGCTTATCTCTTTAATTTGAGCTTATTTGACAGCTTTTAAAAAGCTGTCAAATAAGCCCCTTGAGTTTAGCTTAAGTCTCCCCTGGTGCAAAGGGGTGACTTTAAGCCTTCTTTTCATAGCTTTTAAGAGTGCTTAAGCCCAATTACTTGGCTTATCTTGAGAGCTTATAAGCTATTGTATAAGCCCTCTAAGTTTCAGCTTCTAGGAAGCTTTTTAGATGGCTTAATTTTAAGCTCAAACTTGCCCTTTCACTGTTTTTAGCTTAGTTTAGTGTAGGGATTGCTTATTTTTTTTACTTTGGCTTATTCAGCTTATGTAATAAGCTCTTTTGATTCCTAACAGCTTATTTTGATAAAGTTGATAGTTTTGTTTGCTTACTTCTCATTTTCTAGCTTATTTGTCCAAAACTTAAGCCATTTTAGCCTTTTAAGCTTGTTTTAAGCCTTCTGTCATTAAGCCCTTTTTCCTAGCTTATTAGTTTTAGCTTTTAGGCTCTTATAGCTTATCTAGGTTAGGTTTAGATAGTCCTTTTAGCTTTTTGTCCAAATCTTAGCTTAAAACGACCACAAGTCCAAATGTCTTAGCACTTTTCTAGCTTTAAGCCACTTTAAGCATTCTGTCGACTTTAAGCTTATTTATGCTTATGACAGTTTTCAGCAAAAGTGTAGTTGACAAAGTTGTTAAGTCCCGAGCTCTAACAACTTTGACTTCACAAGTCTTTTCAAAAAAAATAAAAGGGGAAAGAAAAGAAGGAAACAGGGTAAGCAAGACTCGAACACGTACCCTCGATACGAATCCCCTTTATAACACACACTTCTACCTCTGCGACCTTGGGTCTTTTTCGTTAAAGACTAAGGGCTTTGGTTATTTATGTGAGTTTATGGGTATAAGTTTAAGCTGTAAACAGCTTATTCGGGGCTTATTCATTAAGCAATTTTTTGTTTCTCATTTTTCGTAGGCTTAATATAGTGTAAAGTATTTTTTGTAAAAATTTCAGAATTTTTCGAAATAGTTTAATATTTTTTATAATTTAATTTAGTTAAAAGTTTTAAAAATTCATAAAAAATACAAAAATTATCAAAAAAATATTTTTCTTTTTTAGAAAATTTTATTTTGTCATAAAGTTTGTAGGAAAAATTTAAAACTTTTCGTAGGGTCATTTTTACAACTTTTCCTTTTTTAAAGAACGGTCCGGGTGCGGGATTTTGTCTTGACTCGTTTTTGGGTCAAACGAACTCCGTTTTCGGTCTAGTCTTTTTCATTCTTCGTTATTTGTTCCCTAGAGTAGTTTAGAAGCAAAAATTTCTTCGTAGGGTTAATTTTAAAGATTTTAGGTTTTCCCCCTTTGTTCGGGATTCGTGCTCTCGTTTTCTAGCTTAATTTCGTAATTTTTAGGATTTTCTTAAACGTTTTTGTTTATTATTGTTTAATTTAACTTCCTGCACTCTCAAATCATTTCTCTCCTTCCAACTCAAATCTTCCGACTGTATCGATTTTCCAGTACAGCCTCGTTGGGGATAAACGACCCGGGAACACTCTATACTACTTCTCGGTTTTATTGATCTTGTTGATTTTTAGACTTATATATATTTTATATTTTATTATATATTATATATTTAGAGTAAAAAGATACAATCAATCATCTAGCATACACATAAGGATATTCGTCGTTGTTTTGTGTATTAGATATAACGATGTATACTTTGCTTGATTTGATTTGAAAATAAAATAGTTCCTCCCCATTTTAAAGATTAATTAAGATCAATATTTTAAAAGGAAAAATACACTATTTTTCAAAGATATGTCAATTAGAAATGTCCGACTCAAAGGAAAATATAAAATACAAATTTTACGTTAAAATGGAACTCAAAGTTTTGACCATTATGTAGTATTTTGCATTTCTGACTTATTTAAGTTTAGAATAAAGACTTAGAAGTATTTTTAAATGAAAGTAGACTCAATTATCTTCGAAATGGCGGGTGGCACGACTTCTACGGACTTACGGTTGGTTTTATATGATTTTTCAAAGTTTGCCAAAATCTGCTGAAATAGACAGACAGCCCCCATAAAGGTGACGGCCCCCAGATATATTTGGGGGTCGCCCTAACATTTATGGGACCGCCACCAGTGACCCCAAAACACGTTTTTTGTTCAAAATCATTTGGTGACTTATCTGTAGAACATAGGACTTTAAAAAGTTGTTCCAGCACATAAATTTCGTGTTTTAGACATCATTTCTACTCTTACGACTTAGACAAACATAAGTTGGCACTTCCAAGTTCTTTTGAGAAAATTTTCCTTCAAGCTAGTATACAAAGTATATTTAATAACAAAACTAGTACGAATCAAACAACAAAACACTTTTCATATTTAATCCCCCTTCATGGGTAATTTGATACATGGATCGTACTCTATTTTAAAAACTATTTGTTTTGAAAACTAGAGCGACCTGGCTCTGATACCAATTGTGGAAACCGTAGAGGGGTGAATACGTTTCCTTTTAAAAACTTTAAGATCAAAGATTACATCACTCTTCTACCGGCGGTCCCATATATATATAGGGACCGCCAAGTATATCAAAGGGCCGCCTGATTTATAGGACCACCACCAGAAGAGGTTTTCGGACTAGATCTTTTGTATCAAATCACCAATCAAGTTTGACGTAATATGAGAAGTGTTGATAATGGATTTACAGTAACTAGCACATATTCTACCAATATATCCACACTCACAATGTTTAATACAAAGAGCTACACAACCATGTCTAACACAACATTCACAACGATTCACACAATGCAAGTGTAAAAGTAAAGCGATAAATATAAAGACATAAGTAAAGAGAAAGGTAAAAGGAAATGCAAACCGGACACGGTGATTTATAGTGGAAAAACCTTATACCAATGCTTACATTATTTTTCGACACTAAGCTAGATGTCGAGTTCTTCTTCGGGTACAACCAAACCCGTTATGTTTTATGGCCCAACATAACAAACCTTGTGTTTTATGGCCTAAACACATAAACCGTGTCGCTTACATTATTTTCCGACACTAAGCTAGATGTCGAGTCCTAATCTTAGCTAGAACCAATCTACCACCCACAGTTGTATTTTGAGGACTAAATACTAACCGGCACACCATCAACACTTCTGGATTTATACATTATCCGAATCTACACAACTACACAAGAATGAAAGGCATGAACTCGATCTATATGTAACAAATGTTACAAATGAACTAACTAGACTATATAACTTCAGATCTTGAAGATGACTGAAGTTCTTCTCCTGCATTTGAGGGAAGGAGGAAAGGATAGAAGATTTGATCACATTTAAACAAGATTAACCAAGTTGAATGATCAAAGATTTAGTGAGATCTAGAGAGAGAAAGAACTGAAAGAAAATCGTGCAAAAGGGTTGTGAAAATAGTTAAAGGTGACCCACTATTTATAGGAGCTGAAAAACAGCCTGTCAGGAAACGGTGGTCCCAGATATATTAGGGGGGCGTCGGATATTTAAGGGGGCCGCCGGCCTATTTAAGGGACCGCCCCGACAGACGCTCCTATTTTTGTATTTTTGTGGTGACAACCTTGTCTGGTGAAAGTGACACTTGTTTTGGGGGGAAATGGCTAGATTTGAATTTTGAAGTAATTACTACATAAAATATTTCTTTATAATTCAAAAATAATTTGTCTAATTAATTTTTGAGAAATTGTTTTGGTACATTTATAAAAATGTAATGTTTAAGACAAAAACTTATTTCTTTTATCATCCTACAAGTTTAATGTTGTTTGTACATACCTTATGTGATTTACGTCGGGTGCAAACAAATGTCGGTGTTGATGTAGACTTGAGACGTTGAGAGATGTATTAATGTAGACTTGAGACGTCGTGAGATGTAGATGCATGTATGCATTGATGATTTATGATTACGAGTAACTTGCGCACTTTACGTTACGCATTACAAGTCACATGTTTTTCATCACCAAGACATAAAGAGATCATATAGATTAAATATCATAATATTTGCACTAACACCAAGAGAGCGGTTCGAATTTATTCTCCCGCGACTTAGAATGAAGAGTATGACTCTGGAAACTCTTAAATGTATTCAGGAAGAAGATGATGAGTAAAGGATAGTCTTCATGTATCCTATGTACACATTTAAAACCAAAAAGAAAAATACAAAAATATAAAATCTACAAAAACCATAAAAATCAGGAAATAGAAAATACTAAAATATTTTTCAAGATATGTCTTTTGAAAATCTATAATATTCACAGACCTAGAAATGTCATTCAATAATGACACGGGTCTTTAAATAAAGTTCGAGCAGAAGTTCAAACCTTTTAAAACATGTCTTTATGGCTTGCAGTTATTTCAGACTGCAACCCGCTTTTCAATCTGAGGAAAGCATATCTCCCAAAAGACAATTATTCCTGACAACGGGTAATTAATTTTTCCCGGGCATAGATTACTCAATATCCATGCATCGTGGGTTATGAATACTTTGTACATAACCATGGCTCGTTTAAAAGAGTAATGTACGTTTCAGTGCGTTATTTCGTCTTAAAGAAGAAAAGTCTTCTTTTTTAACTAGATAATTTTTTCTTAATTGATTCTTCAAAATTATTTGTGTTAACCACGATGGAAAAAGTGTTGTTGAAAATTAATTAGGTTGTGCTTTTACAATAAATTTTTCACTCAAACAACGACTACAACTCTTTAAATAGAAAACGGGTCATTGTTTTAGAGGAAGAGTGATTTCAAATTTATTTTATCAAACGGGTTTCTAAAACATCACACAATTAACGGAAAAGGTTTTTGTATTGAAAAAGGGTTATAGTTTAAAGGGAGTTAATTAATTTTAACTCAAAGGTACAAGGTTGTCAATTGTTAGAAAGTTTAGGGGCTTAAATGCAATTTCCTATGTGTTTCCTAGCTTTTATAAACAATGGGGTCTAAATTCGCCATTTCCCAAACTCAGTTAACCTTAGAAATACTTAAACCAAAAAATAAAAGAAGTTAGAAAGACCAAGGACCAAAACTGCCAAATCTGAAATTTAAGAGTTTAAAAGGCAGTGGTTTGCCATAATCGGTCAAACCCTGCAAATTTTTTCAAACCTAAAACACACACACACACACTCACGCAAACCGCCATCACTATTACCACTCTTTCGATTCTTGATCTAGTGATTGTTTCTTGCTAAGGTAACCTCAAAAACTTATTCTCTGTCACTAGATGATGCTTAGGTATCAAGGAATCATATCGAAACACACTAATTATTCGTAAATCACTAGAAACTACCTAGTTTTTGTTGAATTTTAAAATGTTGTTTGGAAATGGGTTTGGTAACTGGGTTTAGATGCGATTAGGGTTTTTGATCACTATTCTATGTATGTTTATGTATAGATCAAACACATGTGTGTTCTATGATAGATTTTGCATTCGTTGTTGATCGAATCTCTATAGAGTGTTTTGTGTTATGTTTTGTTTGCTGGGATTAGTTCATTAGGTTTAGATAATGATGATTTAATGTTTGATTTCATTCCCTGATCATTTGAATGCATGTAATGATAATTTTCGTGTGTTGTTTGACTTTTGGAAAGTCAAAAGCGGTTTGTTGTTGTTAAACATTGTTGAAATGCGTGTGGTTGTTGTTTAAATGTCTCAATTAAGTGCCTAAACATGTTAGAATCCCCCCCTTAGGATACAAAAGGAAATTCGTGGATTTAATGCTGTGGAATGCACGATTTTGATGTAATGTGAAAGTGTAGGGTGTTAGAGTTGTTTTCTACGTGTTGCTCATGAATTCAGATGCCTGGGATAATGTTTGTGGTTGCCAGATTGATTGAAAATTTGTGCTTGTATTAACTGGTCTAGACAGCGGTTTGCTTAGGTTTTTCTAAGCAGCGGTTTGCTTTGTTTATTCTAAGCAGCGGTTTGCTTAGTTTATGTTATGCAGCGGTTTGGTTAGAGTTTTCTCGTAGCAGTTTGATTAAATTTTCCTGTAGCGGTTTAAATTATTTATGAATATTTTAATTCATATAGGGAAACCGCTTCATGGCAGCGGTTTGGTAAATTATTCTTTTAATATTAAAATATTCAAACCTCTATTTTGAATTTTTTTTTAAAACGGCGGCGGTTTGATTAAATACTAATAAAATATTCATAGCGGTTTGGTCACATCGGTTTAAGGAAAAAAAAAATATTATTAATAATATTTTATTCGTAGCGGTTTGTCAATCATCATTACTCGGCGGTTTGCCCGAACCTCCATGTGGCGGTTTGGTGAAACGCTTAGCAGCGGTTTGCCCAAACCCTTCATGGCGGTTTGGTGTCCTACTACATGGCGGTTTACTCAAACCACTATATGGCGGTTTGGTAACTTGCTACACGGCGGTTTACCGAAACCACTATATAGCGGTTTGGTGAACTGCTGGGCATCGGTTTGGGCCAAACTTCCATGTCTTGGCCCATTAAGCCCATTAAGCCTAATAACATCTACAGGCCCTATCCAAAGGCCAAATTATTTAGTTAACTCCCATCCGAGCTCAGTTAACTTGTAATTGAGCTTGACGGATAAATCCTGGACCTTTGACCAAGGTTGACTTATTTGATTGACCCGTGACTCAATGTGTAGTATTTCATCAAACCAGATTTAATCCTAACTTAATCAAACATGGTATGGCAAGTCAAACACAAGGTTAATATTGTCGTCTAACATCAATTATCTGTTATTTTGTCTATCTATGTTGATATTATGTAGCAGATAAGATGGCTAAAGAGAATGTTCCCGCTCCTTTTCCTATAAGATTTGATGAACAGATTCTTCCTTTCAATGCATGGTTACCTGTTGGGAAAGGGCAATCTTCTCTTGGATCTATAAAAATTAAAAAAGAATCCTATCTTTCGCATCTCAGTTGACATTCTCCAGAACACAAATTTCTTCAGAGCATTCACTGCATCAGCAAATGTTCCAACTAACTACATACAGCAGTTCTAGAATACCCTTGCACAGGACACAAAGACTGGGGGTATACAGCTTCTAACTGGATGAACAGTGGTTTACTCTTAATGCAGATCTTCTTCGTAAAGCTTTGGAGATTACCCCTGTAGACTCAGCTCATCCATTTGAGTCACCTCCAGCTAGTGAACAGGTTATGGACTTTGTGAACGAACTGTGCTACCCAGAAGAAATTCACTTTGTTTCTAAGATGCGTGTGAACAACCTATATCAGCCGTGGAGAGCTATTCTGACTTTGATCAAGCAGTGCTTAACCAGCAAGAATTCTGGCAGTGACAAACCCAGACACCCTGTTCTTCAAATGTTGTGGGGTATTGTTACAAGATCTAATGTTGACTATGCAAAATTTTTGTGGGAAGAGTTTGTACAAGCGATCCAGACTTTCTTTACTCATCGCGCCAATCTTAATATTCCTACCAAGAAGCCAACGCATCACGTCATTCCTAACTGCCGGTTCACAAAGCTTATAATATATTATTTTTGGGGAGCAGACATAACATTCACAGAAGACCTGTGTCTCCTGTTCACGTTACGGGGGATGACTTTCTTCTTGGTAATCTTAAGTTCATCCCCAAAGGCAAAAAGGATGAAGTTTTTAGAAATCTTATTCTACAAGAGTTGATTGCGGAAGTCATTCAAAAGTCACCATACTACCAACAATATTTGGAAATGGCTGCTCGTAAACCCACAGCTAAAGAGGGTGGAAAGAAGAAGACAGCTTCTAAAGCTGACAAGCCCAAAAAGCCTACATCTACCAAATAGCCTGCTCTTGCCAAACAGACTAAGCCTGTGAAAGAGAAGACCTCCAAGCCATCTCCTTCAAAGAATATCCGCAAGGGTAAAGTGATGAAAGTTCGCAAGGGAAAAGAAGATGAAGAACCTTAAACAGCTTCTGAAATTCTAGTGGAAGATGATGAATACAGTCTTCAGAGAGGTATTCAGATGATTTTGGGATCTTTTCAGGCACCCGTCGGTGGAGTGGCTATTAATGAACCTGCCTCAAGGATCACCCAAAAACTCCTAGTTATTGAAGGTAAAGGGAAAGGCATTGCTACTGATGAACAAGTTGCACAATTACTTCTAGACCTGCAAAAGCTGAAGAAGCAAAGTACCACGGATCAATACATATTTCAGAGGCGGATTCTAGTAACACAAGATGCATCTACTGGACCCTATGTACAACCTCAGGATGATACATCCGCAAATGTGGTCCGTGATACTCCGTCTCCTGCAGATGCTAAAACTAGTGTTGATACGAAAAAATCTACCAGTAAGGGGGATACTAAGATCTTTAATGATGATGAAGAACATGGTGAGGAAGTATCACACATAGTGGCTCTAGAGGAAAGGACTGTTGAGTTAGATGAAGGCCATGTTGGATCAGGCCCTGGTAAAACACCTGAGTCTCGACCTCCACCTGAACGTGTACTCGTGGAAGAAGACCAGGCTGGATCAAACCTTGGACAAAGTCATGTGGTTCAGGCTGGACCAAACCTTGAACCCATGCACGAAGACTTCCTTGCTACAGTTTACCCTCAAGTACATGAAAGCTTGAAGCTTACAACTAAGGAGCACGTCCACATAAAGAATCCACCAAGCTCATCCGGGACTCTTTCATCAATGAAGAATCTTAATGATGCATTTACCTTTGGTGATCAATTCCTTAATGGCAAACCAACTAAAGAAGATCCAGGTAAAGCTAATGTGGAAATGAAGTTGAATGCATGGTAACCGTTCCCATCCATCAAGCTTATTCATCAGCTCCTCCACTATCCACTCCCATCATCGATCTCACACCTCCTAAACCAGTATCTCCTCCCGCTCAAGAACCAGTCTTTACAGCTACAACTGCTACAACAACAACACTTCCACTACCACCACCTCCGCCACAACAAAGTACTACAGATCATGCGCTAGCTACTCGTGTCTCTGCATTAGAAAAGATATGTGTTAACTTTAAGAAGAAACACAAACTCCAAGACAAGACTACTCAAGATCTTTCATCCAGGGTTTTCACGCTGGAAAATTATGATCCGTATTCGAAGATTGACAATTACGTCAATGAGACCGTTAAAGAAGCTGTACACAACGCTCTCCAAGCTCCAATTCGTGAACACTTCAGAGAGTTGTCAGTATTTTAGATGAAAGAAATTCTTCGTGATCGGATGTTTGAAAGTGGCTCCTATAGATCACATCTTGAGCATACAGCTCTCTACGACGCTCATGAGGTATCTATGGATCGTGAAAACAGGGAAGAGTTCATTGAAGCAACGGCCAAGTCTCATAAGAGACGCCGTGATAAACAAGATCCTCCTCCACGTCCTCCAAAAGACTCTGACCAAAGCAAGAAGAAAAGGCATGATTCGGATGCTTTGGCTTCAAAATAGCCTCCAGTTCAGAAGTCCTCAGCTTGGAAGACTTCTGACACTAAAGAAGCTCCCTTCAGCTCCTCCAAGAAAAAATATGTTTCCCCATCAGAACAGCTTATTGATGACATTCCAATACAAGATGATGTACATCTCTCAGACTCAGAAGATACTGGTGCTGCCCACCTTCCAAAGATCAAGACTCGACCAGACTGGTTGAAGTTGTTATCAGAAGAAGAAGCACCGAAAACACCTGAACCAGACTGGGTCATTCCTCCAAATGATTTACCTGAGACTGAGAATAACTGGGCTGATGCACTGGCCAAAACATATATAGATCCAAAAGAAAACAAGTTACTTCAGAAAACTAGAGATATGGGATCCTTCATCAACTAGTACTGCAAACAGATTGGGAAATCAAAGCTCGTCAAAGCTGATTTGGAAGGTCCATCTTACAAGTTAGTCAAACCATTTCACAAGAACAACATATCCCTTCAATTTTAGATGGAAGAGTGCCACTTGTTACTAACAGATCAGATTGATTTGTTGAATCCTGAGGGTAATCGGGTCGTGCATGACATCAGCAAACCATTACCTCTAGGAGGTCCACCAGGTCAGGTAATAATAAAAACCCAATACTTCTTCAATAAAGACCTAGAATATCTTGTATCATGTGACAAAGAAAGAAGGAATGCTCTGTCAATATCCAAGACAAAAGCTGCTTACTATCCAGACTTCGGGCTCGAAGAATTAGTACCGTCACTATGGATTGAAAGTGAGCGTGACTACGATATTAGTGCAGCCTACGGTATTTCACACTGGTAGTTCAAGCACAAGGAATTCTACATCACAAGACACAGTGCCCCCTCTAATCACAGTGTAGTCAGATCCCACATAAAGATTCTCAGTGTTGTCAGTCTCAAGACATTCTCCAGATACGGTTACACATACTTGAAAGAGATTGTTTTACGCAGAGCTGACTACAAAGAATACAAGATCTCGGAAGCCGACTTCAAAAATCTGCATCTGAATAATTTTGAAGACATGTACCTGCTCCATCTTCAAGGCAAGCTCAACCACTTATCTAGAGCTGACAAAGTTCATCAATTCAACGCAGTTAACTTATGGATTAGGAACATAGTCATCAGACAACGTCTGGAAGACTTGCAACTCAGTATTGAGAGCTATCAAACAAAGCTCAATCTTACACAGCCGATCTAGGATGTAACTGATTTTCTATTCAAAGAAGATTACACCATTGTCCATAAGCCAAGGGCCATAATCTAGAGAGATAGGAATAATTAGAAGAAGATGATGAGGAAGACTGAGGTGCACAAGTTCAGCGATGGCACGTTGACGAGAATTTTAGAAAAGTTGGATGTCATGGTCAAAGACTACGTGTTGTTCAAGTTCAATCCTGGCATGGAGCATAGGATTTGGTCTGAGAATGATAAACGGAGGAGTCAATAGTTCATCAAGCTTATTGAGAGAAGGCTCAAGATCAGGCGAATTTTCAGGAGTCTCAAAAGCTTTGTTAGTGGAAGGTTAAGAGATGTTGACTACAGGCTCATCCAGAGAACTGAATGATTTCATCATTCTGACACTCAGGTCAATATCATCTTATATTGTATAATATATCTTGTACATTATTATTATTATGTAGTGTATCTTTAGGTGTTAAGTGTCAATGTATAAATTTTTCATGAGTTTTTTGTTAAACTCAAAATCTTTCAAAATTATTATACTTGACACTCACACATACCCTCATAAATTGAGGGGGAGCATTGATATGTTCCCTACTCGGCTTGTGAATAATCAGCACATTTTTCTTCCAGTTTTTCTAACATATTTGAATCAATTGATATCTAAAATATCAAAGGGTTTGAAATTTTTGATAAGGGGAAAAATGTGATTAAAATATAAAAACTTATAAAAATGTGATTTTATGGACTTATGTGTGTACTCCATCCCTCATGTGCTAAACACTTTTGAATATCGATGCACATGTTGAGGTAGAGCGTTTCTGAAAAGCCAAAATAATCAAGGTACAAAAAGATTTGATATTTATATCACAAGTACCTTGGTTAAGTTTTTCAAATGGTTTATGGCAAGGAGAACAGTACCAAAAAGACCGACCATGCATTTAATTTTATCGGAGTTATAAGTTTGGTAAGGTTAGGTATTCGTTCCTATGATCCAGCCAGAACCGGAGGGATCTACCCAGGGACAATCTACTAGTTAGTGTAGAAGTCCTTAGGTATGATATAAAAAAAGAGTAAAAGTGAGAATAAGGGAATAGTGCCGACTGAGATAGAGCTAGTACTAGAACAAACCCAACAAGGTACTAGTCCTGAAGTCTCGGTAAGCACTAAAGGGGTTAAAGAATGAAAAAGAATTGTAAGGATAAAGAGTGAAAAGAAAGAATCCCTCCATACACTTAGGCAGAAACCGGGTCAATGCATAAACTATCAGAAACACTAAGATGTTGTATGGTATTGAAGATAGTAGTCATGGACCCAATGACGCAATGCACAACCCTCCCTAGCCAGTCAAGGTCTCTCGACAGACTCTTGTTTCATTTCTCATGAAGATTCACACATTTCTATCGACTTTCTCACTCCGAGATAGTTGATATTGAAAAGGTGGCAGTCTGCTCCAGCATCCGATCACAAAAACCAAAACGCACTATTGAGTCTAGAGCCAAGAGATCATCCATAAATCTCATTAGGACACTATTCTAATATACTTGTCTTTTACACACTGTGAAAACAATGAATATCTTAAGAGTCCTACGCATTATCCTTGTGGTATTGCCAGAACATCTAAGTGATACTTAAGTATTCACAGTGAAGATGGAAATCCTGCTAGAGCCAACATCAAACAAGCTCTAGGTAGATGACTTGTGAGATCCTAAACGGATCAAACTTGTGACACTGGATATCGATTCAGTCCAGTTTATGAATTAACGGTTGATGAATTTTGATAAACGCTTAAAACTCTCGATGTGTTACAAAGACACTTTTACAAGTGACACATCGATTGATTTTCAAATCAATTTTCTCTTCAATCGGTGAGATAGTAACTCGCTGATTCACTCATACTGTGTTGTCTACTTTAAGACGCTCTGATATTGAGAACGGATAGTGCAGCTGTGAAACCCTGTCAAGGAGATTCTTTGAAATTCTACCTTATCACAGGCAGTATTTATACTAGTGAACGGGGAACCGTGGTTATTACAACCGTATTCGAAGAAAGTGAACAAAGACTCTTTCGTTTATTACTAACGTAAACCTGTAGATATTCCTGACGATAATAGCTGGTAGTTGGAGACGAGTCAGATTCATAACCACATGCTCATATTCTACCGACAGATCTTAAGACTTCATGAAAGCTCAAGTAAATGTTTCAAGGCTTCCGCTACTCTGATACTATAAGTCCTTCTTGAAGTGACCAAGTGTTAAAGTTAAAGAACTTCAAGAACAGATTTCAAGATCAAGAAAGGTATGAGCATGTCGGTCTAGAAGTCACAAGATCATAAGATGGCGAAAGATCACAAGATGATGATTAGAGATTACATTTGGCTAATGATCTCAAAGAAGCTCAAGATCACACACAAGTCGAGCTAAGGAACAAGCTCAAGATTAAAGATCAAAGATCATTTCATCAAAGTACAAGATATCAAATAAAGAATCAAAGACTACGAGCTGGAACACAAGATCAATCAGAAGATTGCTGAGCTTAAGTTAGTATTTTCTAGGGTGACCACTCTTAGAGGGAGATTGTTAGATTTAAGAAAAAGACTCGGTCACCCCGTGTATTTTACAGTTTATCGTAGCTCGTAGTTTAATGTGTAACGTATGACATACGGTAATGGGTCAGGTATAAACCCACACATGTAAGCCCATACCAAGGTCATAAGGCTGGTTTGTAACACACTATAAATACCTCTTCCATCCCATGGAATAGGTGGTTGGTCATTTCATTTCAATATAGCATTTTCTCTTACTAAAAAGTTTTCTCTCTTTTCTTTCTCTCTCTAATATTCGGCTAATCCTAAGATCTCTCATTGTGTTATGATATCCAAGTTCCTACACAAACACAAATCACCAACCTAAGATCTCTCATTGTGTTATGATATCCAAGTTCCTACACAAACACAAATCACCAACCTCTTCCACATCCCCGTCAACCAATGGCTACTTGAACTCACCAATGTCTTCTCCTCCAAGAGTACCTCCACCACCTCCAACTCAAGAAAGTGGATCAATGGACATTACTCTCACACTTTCACCAATTACCCCACTTGACATTAAATTTAATACTACATCACCCTCACCACCTCTCTTTGGTCATTTTCTGTGGAACCGTCTTGAAGCACGTGGAGATTCATACTTATGTTGTATTTATAACCGCACTCTCATCTTTGGATTGAGAGATGAACTCCAATACATGTTCTCTTACATTGAACACATGCTCTCACAACCACCACCACCAAATTCACCACCATCACCATTAATTTCTCCAAACTAAACACACTCTATGTTTAGTCACTCATGTTTTAAATAATTTTCACTCAAATCTTTTGAAAGCAAGTCCTATGGCATTCTAGGAAAATTAGGACCTTTGTAGTTTCTCTTTGTGTGTAATGTATTATGCCTTAAGCATAATATTTTCTTTTAATGCATACTAGTTGTATGATTGTGTGTTACACACAATTTTTAAGATTGAATGAATGAACTTTTATTCTATGTTTTTAAATATGCATATATAGTTGAGCTTAATGGATTAATGTTTGTGATGGTTGGCTAAAATCTATTGTCACCATATTCAAATATATTTTTTTACATTGCTATATGTTAGAAACATTATTTTTGTTCCTCTAACTCGTTTTTGTAGCAAAGTCATCATAGCTCGATTCCTTGGTGCCCTCGAACGAGGGGGAGCACACATCACGGGGGAGTGTTTATTCTGTCGACTTTACGCGTAATCATCGATGAAGCCTTTTGATTCTACAAAAAGGGAGAGAAATATAAATAAAACTCACTAAATACTTGCTTACAAATAATTTTACATTTAATGACTTTAGATTTTGTAATCATCAAAAAAGGGGAGATTGTTGATAAAAATAATGCCTAAAAACGTTATTAATATTTTTCGACCTCTCTACGTTTTGATAATCACAAAATGTAAAAACGCTCAATGTAAAATTAAACCTAAACAAGTAATTAGTAGTAAAATTTTCATTTCAAAAATTTAATCACTTAAAGGTATGAATAAATAAATGCTTAATGCATTTTATGATCAAAGAAATTTGTATTCAACCTCACATTTTTTTATTATAAATGTACAAACATTTTTTATAACTTTCAAAACTTTTTTACATTTAAAAGAAATGTTTTACTCAAAATAAATATTTTGAATTCAAATTTTCTACCTAGAAACGGCTAAAATGTTCTAGAAAACACTTTCCCTGAAAAAGACAAAAAAGGGAGCGTCCAGGCCTGGGTGGCCCCTTTAAATATAAGGGCGGCCCCCTTAGTGTTAAGGGGGTCAGCCTAGGAGCTAAGAGGGCCGACCAGTCTAAAACGCTCCCATTTCTGCCTATAAATAGCAGACTGTTCCCCACTGATTTTCTCACCTTTTGCACTCATTCTTTTCTATCTAAAATCAGTTTATACCTCACCTACAGTCCTTTGATCATTTAATCTTAAGCATTTGTTTCCAAGTTATTCAAGCTTAATTCCTCAAGTGCAAGAGAAGAATACTTTTTATCATCAAGTCAAGAAGTATTATAGTTTAGTTTGTGTTCTCGTAACGTTGTTACAATTTTATCATATCTTATAAATCATTTCTGTATATTGTATTGTCGTGTGTAATAGTTAGATCGAGGTGATCATAGAAAGTATAGTTAGATCGTGGTGATCATAGAAAGAAGAGTTATATTGGTGTGATCGTGTTAGTGTCTAGGTGAAGTGAAGTGAAGTAGTGCGGTTAGTATTTTAGTCCTCAAAATACAAAAGGTGTGATAGATTGGTTCTAGCTAGGACTAGAACTCGACATTTGGCTTAGTGTCGGAAATCGGTGTAAGCTTAGTTGTGTACAATTTTCTTCGCCTAAAGGGAGTTTGTTGACATAGTGAAGAGAACTCTTGAGTTTGATGCTCGGGAAGTAGAGTAGGGCGAAGAGGTGCTTCGTTACCGAACAACTATAAATCCTTGTGTTGTGGTTTGATCTTTCTAACTCTTATCTCTTGTCTTGCATATTTATTTATCATTTATTCACTTAGTAGTATTGTTCATATTATGCACATATTGAGATCACATAAAGTCGAATCTAAGTTTTTATAAACAAAAGTTACGTTAAATTAAAAAGGGATAATCTATTCAACCCCCCATCTAGTTTTCCACACATAAGATGAGGGTGACATCTCACATCTCAGCTCATTACAAAGGCAAACAAACGTACCTATTGTGCTTCAAACCAAACCTATCATAAGAGAGACAAGCTAATCTTATGTAATAAAGAAGAAACGACTACAAACTAACACTACTTCCTAACTCGACCACAAAGATTGATGTCAAATGCGTCACAAAATGGCTGTTACTCTTAAGGTAAATCATAAACA
This sequence comes from Tanacetum coccineum, assembly GCA_026074375.1. Taxonomy (NCBI): domain Eukaryota; kingdom Viridiplantae; phylum Streptophyta; class Magnoliopsida; order Asterales; family Asteraceae; genus Tanacetum; species Tanacetum coccineum. The sequence goes on along the minus strand of BQNB010005072.1, from coordinate 20,079 downwards.
TCATCCTCATATCCACAAAAAAACATCATAATCTTCAACCTGCATCATTTGCACCCTTACCTGCTCGATTCGCCAAAGACATGTATCGAGCCATATCACCAACAATATTCTCAACTTTACAATTTGACTCTTCCCCTTATTCCTTATAAAAGTACTAGGCATGCTTACTGATGTCAAATTTACCTCATTTTCCTTTGGAAGTTGATCATACGAGCAACTACTCAGCACATAGACGCACCATATATTTATTCTTGATGCAACAACAAAATGTAACAAAAAACGTATTAGTCCTACTTATATTTTCTAGTGAGAAAAGTTCTTTATAGAACATGATTTATCTAAAGAACAAATCAGTTGATCTCAACCATTCATTATATTTCAATCCAATGGTTTAGATTAAAGATAATGATTAAAGGTGGTTGGTTTAGTATAATGCAATGGACCATTACCCACTATTGGGCAATCCACCATTCCCCTTTAATTTGAGGGTAATAAACCAAGTAATCATTTTTATGTACTCCCTCCGTCCCATTTTTATTGTCCACGTTTTCATTTTGGGGTGTCCCAATTTAATTGTTCACTACTAAAAATAGATATGAAAATTTAATCAAGTTTACTATATTACCCTTGTTTGAAATTATTATTACAAAATTTAAAAAAGACTTTAATTAATTAGCTAAGGGTAAAACTGTCATTCTGTCAAAAAATAAGAAAGAGAAAGCAGTAATAAATGCGTTTTTCTTAAACTGTGTGTTTTTTGTCGGGGGACAATAATTTTAGGACGGAGGGTGTATTTTTTTTTACTTCCTTTTTTTTCTCCCTATTATCTGCTCTCACGTTTCAATCTACAACTTCATATTTATTTTTGTATTACCTATTTTTGCTTAATTTTATTATATGAAAATGACATGATCTGTATACTTCCAAAAAAAATAAGCTTCGTATATTATAATCTTGTGCGCCCGTTTGTTGCAATTTTTTAAAAACAGATTATCTGTTTGATATATAATGATGAATAGTGAACACCAAACCTTCATAACAAACAAAAATTACAATTTTTGTGCGTTAAATTTATTGTTATTTTATGTTGTTTAATGTTAATTCTTAAAGGTAGTTGTTCAAAGGTGCTCGTGATATCAAATAAAATCAAATGTACAAAGTATCATAGTTAAAGTGGCTTAAAAAAAATTCAATAGTTATTTATAAGGAGTGGATTAGTGTTTGCACATTATTAACTAAGCACAATCAATTATAATGAGAATACCTATTATATTCCTTTATATTCCCATTGTCATTCCTATTTCCATTACCTAAAATAAACCAAGCACCCCCTTATTGTCATTTTAATTTAATTAAAAACCCACTTTCTAACTATTTTTAAAATTAAAATATTTAGCAAACCGTTAATCGTTGCGTAAAATTAATTATACCATCGCGACGAGAATTAAATTATCTTTCTATAGATGGGAACTTCTATATACTTTCGACGAACTTTTTTTTTAAATTTTCGCAGGATTATCCATATTCATGTGAATACTTTTAGTATCACTCAGATGTTCTAGCAATACCCGAGGATAATGCGTAGGACTCTTAGATCTTTACTATTATCACATTGTGTGATGAACAAGCATAGTTTGTATTAGTGTCCTAACGAGATTTATGGATGATCTCATGGCTCTAGACTCAATAGTGCATTTTGGTTTTTAGTAGTCGGAGGCTGGAGCAGACTTGCCACCTTTTTAATATCGTCTAACTCGAAGTGAGGAGATACGATAGAAAATGTATTGATCTCCGTGAGAAAATGAACAAGAATCATTTTTGAGGGTTTATTGAGTGGCTAGGGGGGTTGTGCAGACGTATCACTTGGTCAGATACTTGTCTTCTATGTCAGCAATCAACAATTGTGATTCTGAACATCATTCGTAATTGGTATTGAACCCAGTTTTTGCCTATTGTTTAAGGAGGGCTGTTTATTTTCACCTTTATCTTAACATCTCTTTCATTCTTCAACCCCTTTAGTGCTTACCAGACTTCATTACTAGTACCATTGTGGGAATGTCTTAGTTACTGGGCTCCATCTCAGTCTCGTACTATTCCATTTTCTCACTTACTCCTGGTTTGTATCATACCTAAGGATTTCTACACATAACTAGTGGATTGTCCCTGGTGTTAGATTCCTCCCGGCTCTGGGAGATCATGAGAAAGAGTACCGATCCTTACTTCCTTATAACTCCGATAAAGTAAATACAGGGTCGGTCTTTTGGTACTGTTCTCTTCGCCATAAAACCATTTGAAAATCAATTAAGGGTTCTTCACGGGCGATGTAAAACATCAAGCTAGTACCTAGATTGTTTATGATTCATGATCTGCTCCCCCTCAAATGTGCAAGACCGATCATCGAAAATTATTTGGCACATGAAAGGGCGGTAGTACCTGATTGAGTCTTAACGTCACATTTTATCAGACATTCATTTATTAATAACATTTTTCTCCCCTTATTAAAAATTTCAATAACCTTTGATATTTTGGATATCAATTGATTCAAATATGTTAAAAATCTGGGAGAAAAATGTTCAGATTCTTTACAAGCCGATATTGGAACATATTAATGCTCCCCCTCAAATTAATGAGGGAATCTGTTAGTGTCAGGTATAAGAATTTTGAAGGATTTTGAGTTTAACGAAAAAACTCAATAAAATATTTATACACTGACATAACACATAAAGATACACTACTTAATAATATACAAGATATATTATACCATTTAAGATGATGTTGACCTGAATACCAGAATGAAGATATCATTATGTTCTTTGTAGAAGTTTGTAGCCAACGTCTCTTAAACTTTCACCACCAAAGCTTTCGAGGCTCCTGAATATTCGTCTGATCTTGAGCCTCCTTATTATGAAGCTTTAATGGCTTCCACAAACCTGACATTCTCTTATTGAGCAGTGATTCAAAGCTTTCTTTACAAGCTTTAGAATAAATAGTGCAAACGGATATAAGTAGCAAACCATGTCATATATTGCTGCTTCCTTTTATGAATAAGCAAGTGATGTGATCATCAAAAAGATCATCAACGTATCTTCTCACGCTTGTATAATTCTTTCTCACTTTCTTCCGTTAGAGGCCTGATGTAATGCATACCAAATGTGTAGAGATCACTTCCCCTTGTAGTTGAAGTGATGCAATCAGTCTCATCATATGAAGCCCAAAAACCCGAAGTACACACTCTATCCCATTAATGAAGTCGAAAACGTAGCATCAAAATCAATTAAGACCCGAATATGCACTATTCTCCCTTCAGGAAATTACAGATGAGAATTGCTACACCAAAGTCAGCTAAGCCCCGAGTGTAAGCAATTTATCTCGTATGTAGTCGAAATGATAACACCAAGACAGTACCATAAAAACAACTAGGTACCGGATGTAGTCGAAATGATAACACCAAGACAGTACCATAAAAACAACTTGGTACCGGATGTAGTCGAAATGACAACACCAAAACAGTACCAAAAAAACAAACTATGTACCGGATGTAGTCGAAATGACAACACCAAAACAGTACCATAAACAAACTATGATACTGGTGTAGACAAAATGACACACACCAAAAACTAGTCCATAAAAATTATGTACGTCCGGCATGAACAAATGGATTGATTGCTAGACCATTGATAGACAAGTATCATGGAACCAAGTGTTAGCTGAACTACCCTCCCTAGCCACTCAAGAACCCTCAAAGGAATCTTGTCTTAATTTCTCATGGAGATCAATACATTTCTATGTCTGCTCTCACTCCGAGTAAGACGATATTGAAAAAGGGGGGGGGGGGGGGGGGGGGAGTGCCCCCCCCCCCCCCCCCCCCCCCCCCCCCCCCCCCCCCCCCCCCCACCCCCCCGGGGGATGGCAGTCTGCTTCAGCTCCGAAATTAAAACCAAAATGCTAATTAGAACGAAACCCTAATTTTGATTTATTTATCCAAGCTCCGATACCATGTAAACATAGTTAGGGGACAAACGTAATAGACAAAAAAATTACATTGTATTGCCTTGATAATAAAAGACTAAAACTACATGAGTATAAATAGGCCTTGCTTAGCTTGAAGCTAAGCTAGGTTAACTAATGGGTTGGGCCCTTATTACTAACTCTAACAGTTGAAATAAAAGTATATATATAAATCATGAATATTTCATATATTAAGCTTAAAAACCATTTACTAACAAATATAACATGTAAAAATATACGTACGTCGCATTGATATATAATTAACTTGCTTTATTGATAAAAAAAGCACGAAAAAATCAAAACCCGGCCGGGTCTCGAGAACCCAGTTGACTTCAAACCCGGCGGGTTTGACAGTTTTAAAGAATCATAGATCCGGTGGTCGGGGAGACTCAAACCACAAGATAACCATGTTTAGAGAGAGAGAGAGTAGAGAAAGAAACAAATGTGTGTAAAATAGAATGAAAATAGGAAATGTTACAAGAGTCTCAACCCCTCCATGGAAGCCTTGGAGGGGTATATATAGCCCATACGCCTCACAAGTATACAATAATGCCTATTCTAGTCCCTGCGTATGGAACTATATTAAACTATGGTAATTCCGTAATGTCGTCACATAAAATGAAATCCTAACAATCTTCCCCCATGGGACGATATACGGAATTACTTACAATATTTTCTTAACAAGTACATAATGATTAAGAACAAGAACTTTCACGAAGCTTCCAATGTTGATGATGTCTTTGGATGCCTTTGATATACTTGAATACTCAACTTTCTTCATACACTTCTGGTCATCTCGAAGTTTCTGAATTAGTTGCATGTCTTGAAAACTTTATTTTCCTGCACTTCTGGTCATGTTGAAGTTTTATAAAATCCGCTTTTTATTTGACTTCAAGTCTGCACTCCAACATGAATCATCTTTATAGTACCTTGTAGAAGAAATATTGCAGTAGGCATGAACTAAGTAACCTATACACATCTTATTTAAGGAGAAGCTTCTGAATTAGCTTCCCCCTAATTCATGCCACCTATTCTTCATTTTGAAGCTTTAATAGCTTCCCCCCAAACCAACAATCTTCTTCTCAAGCAGTTTCAAAGCTTTATTACAAGCTTAGAATGATTAAGTGCACAACGGAATTAGTAGGATACCCACATCCAAATGGTTATCTGCTACTTTAAAAAATAAGCTTAGTGATTATCCGTTCGGGGGATCATCAAATAGATCAGCAACGTATCTTCTCACGCTTGAATAATTCTTCTCTCATTTCTTCCCACTGGAAGCTCAAGTAATGCATACCAAAAGTATCAAGATATCTCTTCCCCCATGTAGTTGAAGGGATGCAACCAGTATCATTGTATGAAGCCCAAAAACCCGAAGTACACACTCTATCCCATTCATGAAGTCGAAATCGTAGCATCAAAGTCAATTAAGTCCTGGACGTACGCATTCCTTCCTTCAGGATAATGATGATATTCCTTGTAACATCCAAGTCAACTAAGTCCCGGATGTAGACAATTAAACCCTCCAAGTAGTCAAAATGATAACACCAAAGTCAACTAAGTCCCGGATGAACACATTTCTTCCTGCAGAATACTGACTATCTAGAGGAATCATCATACCATTGTGTACCTCTTTTATCATCAGAAAATGTTTCTTACATCCCTTCCCCCATGTAGTTAGAATAATACACCAAAAGCCATGAGTTAAAACACTAATTTTCTCTACGGTTATGACATTTGTCTTTCTGGAATGACCTAAAATAAGAAGAAGGTATGAAGTTTATCATGTGTACTCGTTGTGCGTTCAGATGTATGTCTCCTTCCCCCTTGCTGGTTTTGATACCTCAGAATCAACAAAACATTGTACGCACATATACTTGAAATCTTGTGAGAAGAGTAAAATTAGCTCAAATGTATCCCGTGAGAATCAACTGCTGATCAAATCTCTACTCATAAACTCTCTCTGACTATCTTTACCAACCCCTTTGTAGGCTATTTGAAGTGACCACTGATGGAGTAAACCCGATATATCAAACTTGAAGCTGAAGTAGAATTCCCCGTTCTTGTGACTTAAGCTTGCACTAATGTTGGAAGAACGGTGCAGAGAATTTGTGCTCCATGTAAATATCTAAGTATTCAATACCCCATCAAAGTATGAGACTTTCATCACCTCTTACGATTATCCACAACGTCTTCAGCGTGTGACACTGAGTACTACAACGTAACTCCTTTAAGTGATTGTTATCCAGGTCTTCAACCATCCACCGCGACTTCTGGAAACTAGATAAACCAGGTCTTCAACTTAAATCTTAAGCACGAGCAAGTTATCATTGAAAGTCATGCATCCAACCAACCCCGACTTCAAGATAAATTAGAACACGCCTTCGTGAAATCCAACTTCAAACTCAAATAAGTGACACCCAATCAACTTTGTAGTCACTTAGAAAATTTAATACTAAATATAGCCATTAAAATTTTAAGCTCCATGACTCTTTAAAAATATTGGTCCCGGTCTCGTCTCATAAAACTTGTCACTTTGTCATTTCGAACATCAAATAATAACCATTAACATGTTAAACGATTATCGTCTATTCATATTGGCCCAAACAAAAATTCAGATGAGTAGCATCGGCCATTAAAACCATACTTACAACAACCCAATCAATAAAACACAGTCCAACACCAACTTAAATAGCATCGGCCCAACTCAAATCAATAGGCTCGACCCAACCTTTGTTTCCACACGTAGCCCATCAAATATAACTATTACCCAACTATTACCATCAAGTAGCCCAAGTCCATTTTATTTCTCCATAGGACTCGGCCCAAATTTAGATTAATTTGTTGATTCGGTGGATAGGCCTAACTGCACAAACCCATTATGTAATCCCTAGTAGTTATGGTATAAAGTACACCAACCCTAATAATACTCACAGTTAGAATCACTAACTCTAATCTTAAAATGGTACGCCCCCATCACTTATCCTCTCTCCTAATTTCATATGCAGACAAAGAAAAAAAAATCAAACTCCCTCCAAACGGTAACACCAACAATGGCAGTCACCAATCATATTAAACCACATGCAACCCTTTTATTCATCTTGCAATTGAATCTCTAATCTATGAAGAACAAGAAGGATGTGTCTTTAAGATCTTGCATAAGGTCTCGGGTAGGTTGTCATTTGTTCTGTTTTTATCAAACGAAATAGAGTATGATTATAACATTATTGTTGTTAATCATTCTTGATTTTTTGATATAAAATGAGCTAAGCTCACCACAGATCAATGAGGAGTCTTTTTGTTTGTTTAGATCTTAAAAGATCTTGATGACTCATGTCTAACAAAAATGAAAAAAAGGCTGAGATCAATTTATTCATTTTGTGTCTAGTCTAGATGAGGTTGGAAAAGGATCGAGTTGGATTGGAAGTTGTATAAATGTGACGAAGGGATTTTTAGGATTAGTTTGTGGATTTGTTTGAAATAATTGTGACGATGGGTTGTGGTTGATGGATTTGATGAGGTTGTTATTATAGATATTGGTGGTTAATATTGTGGTTAAGATTTGATGTTGATTGGTTTGCTGTTTAAACAAGCCTGCCTCTTCTTTCTTTTCCCTTTCTTTGACCTTTGACTCGGCGGCTGACTCAGTTGAGTCAACCCGGTCAACTCAGTAAAGACCGAGTTGAACTAAACCGATGTTGACTTTTTAAATGCCAAACCGCTGTTGACTAAGATTGAGCAAACCGCTGCGAAAAAACCAAACCGCTAGAGTTTCATTTCCCAAACCGCTATAAAAGTATAAACCGCTACGAGTTCTGTTCACCAAACCGCTGCCACCAAACCTTTGCCACCAAACCGCGGTGACCAAACCGCTGGTTACTGTCGTACATTTGTATTTTTGTAATTTTGTACTTTTTCTTTGGTGTCCAAACCGCTATCAAGAACAAAAACTTGTCCCTTGTTTCCAATTGTGACCAAGAATAAGCCAACAAGAACTAAAATAAGCTCGACAATAAGCTCTTAAACCAGAAAATAAGCTCGAAGATATAAGCAGTTTAACACCAGAAAAACTCACAAATAAGTTGGTTTAAGCCACGTAATAAGCCATGAAAACGAAAGCCAAAATAAGTCGTGAGCCTATAAGCTAAAATAAGCTCGAAATAAGCTGATAATAAGCTACTGTCATGAATCAAACAAACACAATACAAAAGTGACAGATTTGAGACACAGGATGACACAATCAAACCGACCTGACCCAAGAATGAAACCTAGGCTCATGATACCAATTGACAGTTTTAAAGAATCATAGATCCAGTAGTCGGGAAGACTCAAATCACAAGATAGCCATGTTTAGAGAGAGAGTAGATAGAGAAACAAATGTGTGTAAAAAAGAATGGAAATGAGAAATGTTATAAGAGTCTCAACCCCTCTATGGAAGCCTTGGAGGGGTATATATAGCCCATACGCCTCACAACTATACAATAATGCATATTCTTGTCCATGGTATGGAACTATATTAAACTATGGTAATTCCGTAATGTCGTCACATAAAATGAAATCCTAACAGGGTTTAACCAGGTTTTGAAAATATAAACCCATTTTAATTTGGCCTGTTTTTTCCGCCCAGGACCGGTTGAACCGGCCGGGTCGAACCGGGTTTCAAAACATTGGTTATGGGTCCTGACGACGGAGGTACTCGAAAGACGTACACGGAATATGTACCCGGAAGGTTTACCTATGGAATATCCGGAATATACCCGGAGCATCCCACACACTACTCGTTCCCCGATTTCAAGGGATTATGTTCCTAAAGTACATCTGACACCTGACAAGAGTCCTAGGTATAGCTCAGGGCTCCATGCTCTATAGTGCAAGGATAGTACTTCGACACTGTTCCTCAAACGGGTATAAATACCCCTCATTTGTGCACATACAGGTAGCATTGACTGCACTCCCAACTACATTTATTCATATAAACCTATCGGCATATTCCGTTACTTATTCTTACGCCGGAGCTTGGTCTTAGGACACCCCCAAGACGAGGCTAACGCGTCTGTCTCATACCTTACAGGAACCCGAAGGACTCTGGCTCTATAGGTTCGAGGGACACATCCAAGGTGTGAAGATTTACTTCAACAAATTAGCGCTATCCGTAGGACACTTTATTCAATCTACCGGAACTTTAGAATGACGGGTGGATTACTCATGGGAACCCCTGGGGATAATATCGTGGCCACGCCTAGTGGGATCTCTGAAAATATTGTCGGCGCCACTTCTAGTGGAGATCCCGAAGATAATGTTAAAACCTCCCTTGTCAGGTCACTCCTTCCGCTGGGAAGCAGATCGAAGGACATCTAGCGGCCCGTAGGTCACTGGTGAAGGAGCATAATGGTCGAGGCAATATATCGCCGATACACCTATGTTTTGACGATGGAGAAGAACGGACAAGGGTCTGGACGGTTGTAACGGGAAAAGAGGTAATGGACGCTGATCTAAAGAGACCTTTCAAGGAGGCGGTAAAGACCCCATTGACCCGGAGGATAATAGAGTTTGCCGGCCCAGAGTTCAATATGTCGGCAAACATCAAGTTATATGATGGAACAACCAACCCAGAAGACCACCTTAGCCGATTCGCATCCGCAGCAAACTCAGGTGAATGGCCCATGTCGGTATGGTGCCGTATGCTCCAACAAAACCTTGATGGGAGCGCAAGAGGATCGTTTGAGAACCTCTCAGGGGGTAGCATCGATGGATGGGTGGAACTCAGGCAGCAGTTTACAACTAGGTTCTCGACAAGAAGGGCATGCTTCAAAGATCCAACAAAGATAACTAAGATAGTAAGAAAGGCGAATGAAACCTTTGTTGCTTTTAAGGAAAGATGGATCGTGGAAACAGGTTTCATCCCAAGCGTCTCAGTGGTCATGAAGATATCATCATTCATGGACGCTCATAAGTGCCCAGAATTGGCTAAACGGTACTCTAACAAAGTACCGAAGACAGTGGACGAAATGATGACTAGGTTGGACGATTTCGTAAGGTCGGAAGAAGCGTTCGCTAGCACAGAATTACCTAAGGGAGAGGCGTTTGAGGCATTCAAAAAATCGACACGATCGATCAGTAGGCGGGAAGACCGGTTCCACAGGGGAGGGTACGGAGTTGATAGACAAAGAAATGAGGGAAAGAACGCGTTCAACATCAGAGATGGTTTAGTTCCTTACCGACCGCATGCTCCCTATCAAGCCCCTAGGGCTGACCATCATGGATACCATAATTAGCTTCGGAAATATTAGCTTCGGAATTACAGCTAAACTTACAACCACCAAGGCCGATGCAACTCCCATCCAAGAAAGAAAACCAGGATAAATATTGTGATTATCATGGAGAGAAAGGACACTACGCCAATGACTGCTTTCAACTAAGAATACAGCTAGAAATAGCCCTAGAATTAGGAAAGCTTAACCACCTAATCAAAGATGTTAGACAGAGGGGTCGAGGGAATACAAAAAGAAGGGACGCTGGAAAAGACAAAGTTATAAACATGATAAGATCTTGGCTGGATGATAGAAAGAGAAAGTCGATCGAAAGGGATGAGATTTGGATGAAGGCACCCATTGTGTTCCCTCCCCTGTCGAGAGAAGATGCCTCCGACTAGCCACTCATCATAGAGGCCGTCATGGAAGGGTATCTGGTACGCAGAGTATACGTAGACCAGGGAGCGTCTGTGGAGGTGATGTTCGAGCATTGCTTCGAGAACATGAGCCTCGCTATGAGGTCACGCCTAAGGAGCACTCATATAGACTTGGTAGGCTTCGTAGGTGGCGTGGTGAAACCGTTGGGAAAAATCAAGTTGGAAGTGGTCTTCGGCGATGGAGGTTGTTCAAAAGGGTAATGATTAACTTCACCGTAGTCCAGGATCCTTCGCCTTATAATGTTATCCTCGGAAGAACGAGCTTAAGAACCCTTCGAGCAGTTTCTTCAACAATACACTCTATGGTAAAGTTTCCCACTTTAAGAGGGGTTGCAACTCAAGTCACTCGGACAATGATCATATCCGAGTGCCGGAGGCTAGAAAAGAAGCAAATGATTAAGAAAGAGACCAATCAGAGCACTCTTCAGGAGGAGGAAAAACCGGAGAGAGTGAATCTGACAAAACAAATACTAGTCAATCCGTCCTATCCGGATCAACTGGTAACGATAGGGGGAAACCTTTCCGAGGGATGTAAAGACCAGCTCAAAGCGCTGCTAAAGAAAGGTATGGATGTCTTCGCGTAGGAATCGGTAGACATGACAGGTATACCAAGGAGAATCATAGAACACACTCTCAATGTCAACCCTTCAATAGAGCCCGTTGCGCATAAAGAAGGGTCCTGGCGTCCGATAGGACCCAAGTGGTAATCCAGGAAGTTGAGGAATGGGTGAAGGCAGGAATAGTTCGCCCGATGAAATACCCTACATGGATATCAAACCCTGTGCTAGTGTAGAAAAGCGATCAAAGCTGGAGGATGTGCATAGACTTCAAAAATCTTAACTCGGCATGTCCGAAGGATTATTACCCTATTCTGGATATTGATGGAAAAATATAGTCAGTGGTAGGCTTCCGATACAAATGCTTCCTAGGTGCGTATAAAGGATACCACCAGGTAAAAATGGCTCAGGACGACGAAGAGAAAACGACGTTTTATATGGACCAAGGTACATACTGTTACACGAAGATGCCATTCGGACTCAATAATGCGGGAGCTACCTATCAAAGATTAGTAGACACAGCTTTTCAATCCCAAATCAGAAGAAACCTAGAGGCATACGTAGATGACATGGTCATCAAAAGCAATGATGAGAAGGTTCTAATAGCGGATATTGCCGAGACATTTGATAACCTTCTGAGGATCAACATGAAGTTGAATCCAAAAAATTATTCATTTTGGGTGGAAGAAGGAAAAATCCTTGGATACATGGTCACCTCCGAGGGGATTCGGGCTAACCCAACAAAGACCAAGGCAATTGCAGATATGCAATCCCCTCGGACTTTAAAGGAGATGCAGAGCCTGAATGGAAAGTTAGTTGCGTTAAAGAGGTTCTTGTTCCGGTCCCCCGAAAGATCCTTGCCATTCTTCAAGACCTTGAAGGACATAACGAAAGAAAATAAGGACGAATACCGATGGACCGAAAATGCGAAAAAGGCGTTCCAAGAAATGAAGAAGGTTATAGTAGAGCTACCATCGCTGACCACCCCACGAAGGAAGAAACGTTGTATGTGTATTTAGCAGCGGCAACAAGGGCCGTGAGTGCGGCACTTCTAACAGAAAGGAAGGGGAAACAATGCCCAGTAAACTACATTAGTAGGACGCTAAATGAGGCCGAAAAGAACTACGCTCCCTTAGAAAAGTTGGCCCTATTGTTATTGCACATGTCTAAGAGGTTGCGAATGTATTTTGAAGCTTACCCCATCAAAGTCATAACGGACCAGCCACTCAAGCAGATACTAAACAAAGCTTAAGCATCAGGGAAACTGGCCAAGTACTCAGTAGAATTGGGAGCGTACAACATAGATTACGAGCCAAGAAATTCCATAAAAGGTTAAGTACTGGATGACTTCTTATCAGAGGCCCCGGTAGGAACCCCTCCCGAAGAGTTCTTTCGCCTACCAGCCCAAGTGCAAAGCAAGGATGACGTTGAGAGGTGGGCTCTCTTTACGGACGGGGCATCAAACAGTAAGGGTTCTGGTGCCGGGTTAGTTCTCATCAGCCCTAGCGGTGTAGAGTTTACGTATGCCCTGCAGTTAAACTTCACAAGCACAAATAACGAGGCAGAATATGAGGCTCTGCTCGCAGGGCTTCGTTTGGCAGCAAAGGTTCAAGACATTGATGTGAAGGTCGACTTGAAGCTGGTCGCAAGTCAGGTCGACAAAAGTTATGCGGCAAGTAGTACCAGCATGATCAATTATCTTGCCACGGCAAGAGAATGCATAGCTGGATTGAAAAGCTTCACCATCCAAAATATACCCAGAAACCTAAACCAAAAGGCTAACATTTTAAGTAAATTGGCTACTCATGCATTTGACCACCTCATGAAAGAAGTCCTGGTGGAAGTATTGTAACCCTTGCACTTTTCTGAGATCTAGATGTTCTAATTTAGTCCTTTGACTATTTAACTTTTGTCAGTTTTGTTTGAGCAATTACCGTGTTGATGGTGGTGAATCTATGTTGATCTTGGTTATCTTAGTTATATGTGCTTGTGTTAATCCTTTTTAGAGGATCTTAGCTATGTGATCATGTTCCAGGATGTTTGTCCCGTATATAGCTTGAGATATCTTATAACGAGTCCCGGCACGTCCGTTAATGTTCAAATCGAATCTAAGGCATTTTGAATGTGAAATATATCGTGTAAATAATCAAGATTCATGGAAAAGTAATTTTGAGATTATTAAAAATGCTAGGAAACTTCGGGTAACATTTTAAAATAGTGAACTTCGAGTATTAAGAGAACCCGACACAAAACGAAGCAAACCCGAGCCCTGGGATCCTCCCACCCGTGGTCGAACCCCACAAGGGACATGTGGGGTATTGTTTTTTTGTCTTTTGGTCCCCATGTACTAGTATAAGCTTAAGGTTTAAGCCAAAAACACACACACACACATGCATTTCTCATTATTCAAAAATTACACACTCTTTTCTTTTCTTTGAGCTCGGCCAGAAACAAACACACACACAAACAATTCATTTTTGGGTTTTGATCAAGAACATGGTGCTATAAGATATTTTCGGGTTGATTCTAGTATTCGGGTTATCATTTAAACAATATTTGGGTTGTCGGATCGTGTCTTAACTCGCTTTCAAAACCCTCTTTGTAAGTTATCTTTTTCACAAATATTCTTGTACTTTTAGAGTTCTTATGATGCATAAATGAATGTTGTGCGGTGCGTTTTCTATAAATCGTAAGCTTAAATTTTCAAAAAGTAAATAAAGGGGTGTTTGGTTCGTTCGAATATAAGAAAAACAGGAGCAAGAGTTTATCATTTTTATGTCGTGGTTGTGATGGTTGAAAAACATTTAGATACTATGTGGCTTATTTATGGTCTAACTTAAAAATAAGCAATATTCGGCTTATTTTGTGCTTATGGGTTTCGAATGGAAAAATTGGTTATAAGGAAAATGGTTTTGGTTATTTATTTATGGTATCTTATTTTTATGAGCTTATTTGGTAACTTATTTTGGTATCTAAATGAACTAAGAAGCTTATTAGCTTATTTAAAAGCTTAATGGACTTATTTTTAGGCTTATTGTAACCCACAACCCAAAGAGCTCAATAAGCCGTGGCTTATTGTGAGCTTTTTGTGGTCCGGATTATTTTTGTGGCTTTTGTTATAACTTAGTATGATACTTAAGGCCTAACGAAGCTTAACGGGTTGAAAATAAGTTACGAATAGCTTATTTTTTGCTTAATAGGGCCACGGCCCAAAGACAAGCCAAACCATGGTTTGGTCTTGCTCCGTGAGTCTTGGCTTGCGCTGCGGTTTATTTCTCGGACTTATATTTGATATTATATATGATATTGGACCTAAATCGGATCTTTGAACTTGAAAATAACGTTTTGGACCTCTATTGGGCCTTAAGGCCCAATTATCTAAAACTAGTCGTTTTGTGCGTTTAGAACGGACTTTTGAAAGTAAAACATATTTATATAAGTATTGAAAGTCGTTTGAGGAAATACGCTTTGGTAAACGTTGCGAGATATAGATTTTTGGCATCTTGTCGGAAAATGGTGAAATTTGAGAAGAAGTGTTTGAAATTGAGGTTTGGAACCTTGAAAAACGTTGTGTAAACGAACAGGTCATGCCGAATTTTTGTAAAAATCATATACTTAGATTTTTACTCAAAACTTACTTTTACGACAAAATAATAAAATATTATTATTTTAATAAGTCGACTAAAAGGTGACAAATATATATTTTATAATTGTAAAATATGAAACTTCTCCAAATCATTTAGTATGAATAAACGTCTCTTTTCCTATAGCTATACAGATAATTAAAGTAACTAAGGTTACCGAATGGACTTACCGAAGTATATTCCTAAATACTTATTATCTGAGTCTTCTTATATTATTTACCTAATGATACTTAAATAGTATAAGTATATTATACTAAAATATGAACTAGAACATGTTATCTTTTAATCTAAGTCGTCAACCATTACACCACTGATAACGTTAAGGGTGACCGTACAACGCATCTGACCTCTATGCATCGACCTTGAAAACACTGTTGGAGTGTATATCTAAAATTTAACATTAACTGGATTAGGTCATGACCGGACGTCGTTGCACTTGCATGTTTGATCTAGATCTTTGCTACCTATCACCTTTTGTTTAAGGTGAGTCCTCGTAGCCTCATTCTTGACTCTTTTTCCGTTGGGGGAAAATGATAGTCAAATATGTTTTGAACTTGTTTTCTTACTGTGCGAAACTTTTATCTTTTTGGACAATGCTATGTGTGTAACACCCCCAATATCACAACGCAACGGAATACCACTTGGGGTGCTACTTCATAGTTCATACGCACAAGTTACAGAAAACGACCTCAAAAGAGACGTTTTAATAAAAATAGCACATTTGATTAAAATATCAGAGTAAATTCATGTCCCAACAATTTTTTTTAACAAAAGTTACAAGAGTTCAAACATGTCTCATTTGTATATTTAAAGAAAAATGGTTGTCGAATGTGAAGAAAAATCGAGTCTTTAAAGTTTTGATATCCGCGCGACTCAAATGCTCTCAATGCTCCACTAGCAATATAATAACCTGAGAAAATACATGCAAAACGTCAACAATAATGTTGGTGAATTCACAGGTTTAAATAAGAACAGTATTGAAATAATTCAATTAATATTTCAGTAAGAAAAGTAGCATTACAATATTTCAAAGTATTATTTCCGAAATCCAAGTAGTGGTTCAATAAATCAAGGAACGTTCAGTAGTGGACCACAAGATATAAGTAAGGTAGACAAGAGAAACAAATTCACCAAGTCTAGAAAAAATATATTATTGCACTAAGCTCATGACCCCGAGCTTAACAGGTATTGCAATCAATGCAATGGTGATGCCCCACATGGTAGGATGTCCCGCCTAACAACCTAGAAAATACTACAAATGTTAAATGCGTCCGTTTGACATGGCACATGGTTTAAATTACCCGGACGGGGATTGTCAATCCCAATAGATCTATACATAACACTTACGCTTGCTACATTAGCAATTAACGGTTCATGATTCAGAGGGGACTTAAATGGCAGTGTGGTAACTTAGACAATAATTTTCAGGCGTAAATCTGGATAACATACAACTTGTAAAACACTTGTGTCCAATAGTAAAACAAGTAATGTGTTCAAAACTCACAGTTTCATATATAGGTATTCAATGATCTCAAATCATGTAGTAAGCAAATCAAGCTTTAGTAAATTCATGAGTAAACAACCATGTATTAAAAGTCATGTAGTAAGCAAGTAAAAGCTTTAGTAAGAATAGTCATGTAACGCTTAAGTAGTAGAAATCAATATGTTTACTTGGTAAAACGAGCATGTATTCTCACCCCGAAAACAGTTTATGAAAACCATTAAAAGAGAAAAGGTGGGGCTATGAACTCACCGAGAAGCAATGAAGTATCGAACGAGAAATTCAACATAAAAAGAACGGCGACAACGTCTCATCCGCGACCTATAATAAGGGTGCGCATATAGGAATATAATTATAAGAAAAATGCATAAAATGCATAAGTATGTAAAATATATATATTCCGACATATATGAAATCTTATATCGTAGAATCCATGAGTGCGCCAATCTTACTTATTTATACCCACTAAAATGATCCGCCTTATGTTTAACTCCATATTAACCCATTCCGTCTAATATGTAATTTTAACAAAAATTCCCCATTTTGACCAATTATAAAGATTAAGACATCTAGATGCGAACGGAAGTGAATGACTAACTTATTAGTTGTAATTACAGCTTTAGTTAATATATTTTACTCCTAATTATTCTCCATAACGCTAATTGACCATTAAAAGAATTTCGCCAAGTTTGACTTTTTATTATAATTTTTTCCTTAAATCTGACATGTCCAAAACGACCCGCTAAATCACATTTTCACGACTCGGACTCTAAAGCAATTTGATGTAAAACGACGTTTCGGACAACTTTTTAGTTTTAGCCGAGACCCGAAACCCAACAGAAAATGACCAAAATAACCCTGCAAGTTTCTACAGAAACTTTATTTTTCTAACTAAAATGTAGTATCTAATCCTAAGCTTTTTAACCCGTTAACACACGTTTTCTGCCTTAGTTATCATCGAGGGAAGATAAAACGACATTTTAAACAACTTTTTAGTTTTACCCGAGACTCAAAACTCGACAGAAAAAGACAGAAATGCCCCTATATCAGATCTGATGCAAACTAAAAAAACGCAGATTTTATTCTAAGCTTTTCGACCCGTTATTACGCATTTTTAGGCTTAGTTATCCTCGCGAAAAAGTAAAACGACATTCCGAACAACTTTCGTGTTTCGGCCGAAGGCCGAAACGAACCAGAAAATGACCAAAATACCCTTTTCGGAATCTGCGCATATTTATTATTTAACACAAAGCTGAGTTTTTAGCAAAACTTTTTCTAAACTTCATTTGGCCGTAAAAACTTCGTTTTTAGGAGTTAGAGGTCGAATTTTATATCGAAACGACCGCAAGAACGAACCCTATCATAATCAAAAGCCTAAAATCAAATTAAAAATATTTATGACGCCCGAATATGGCTGTCTGATTTTCTGCATTAATTCGCCTAGCCCAAAACCCTACCAAACACCAATTTCACTTCACCATAACTTCACAACGCACCTAAACTAACCTATCTTCGTCATCTAACCACTTTCAATGAATCAAATCCATCCCAAAATCATTCTAGCACACAACCACATGGATTCTAAAGTATGAAAATAAAATGTATGCATAAACATAATAAAATAATATCAAAGAGAGTTTTAGGAGGCTCACAATAATGAGTAGAAGCAAAGAAAAATCAAAACACGAACTTCCTCTTTGTTCCTTATCCTAGCCGAAACCAAACACACCCTTATATACCAACCCTTGATTTTCAATAACCCAAATCTTGACAAAAACGCTAATCTTTAACCCTTTTATGCTTGATCTTCACTCAAAACCAAAGAACTAACAAAATCAAGATTTTTAATAAAACCCTTGCATGTTGATTTTTCTTGTAAAGGTTGATAGGGATTAATATATGAGTAATGTAGTAATGTTTAGAATGTTATAGGAAATTTTTTATGGCGGATTTATGGTGTTTGCTGGTGGTTCGACACAACAAGAGAGAGAGAGACAGAGGTTTATTTTTGCTAAGTGTTATCTACTGTGTTTTTAATTTGGAAACAAGTGGTGTATATAAGAAGAAAAATAATGTGTCGATGATTTCTAGGGATGTTTGGGCCGATATATTTTTTTTATTATTTTTTTATATTTTATTTTTTTAAAATTTATTTAGGGCGTGTTTGGTTGGTGTAATTTGGATGGTTTTGGTTGTGTTTGAAATTAAAAACCTATGTAGATCATGTTTGGTAGTTCTTTTTGGAGTTATTAAAATACATGTATTTGTCTTAAAATGATGGTTTTAAATAACATAGGTAGATGAGTGGATTGTTAAACCATATGCATGTGGCCCACACAAAAATATAAAATAGACCAAATTATCCCTTTCCAGTTTATACTCATTATTTCTCTCTTCCATATCAATCATTATCCATTTTTTCTTTCTTCAAGCTCTCTCATATGATTCTTGAATTTGTAGGTAAACCTGTAGATCCAATCATGTTGATTCTTGACATATTAGTTTTAATGTATTACATATTGTTTACTTTTTTGTTTATAAGGTGCTTTTCTCTTTTACGAAAATTAATGGAGAACGCTTGCTTGATTTAAGCCTTTTGACGTAGATATGTTGCTTTCAAGAAGCAATTTCGAATATATATATTATATTTGTTTCAAAATGTTTGGTTCTTTGATATGGTAACTTGTGAAGTGGTGAAGATGATGTTTAAAGCTAATGAGGGCAATATTGTCATTTACGGTTACTCACATTTCACCTATGTTGTTCTTTTGATACGAACCAAACACGGAGCACCATAATAAATGTTAGTATTCATAATACTTTATATTAAAAACCACACAGTATTTAAAACCTCATGTTTTGAATATTGATGAACCAAAAGCCCTCTTAGTGTCGTATTTTTAGTGTAGAGTTTAAATAAAAGGTAGGGAAAAGGAGTGTTTAGTTTGTGGTTTAGTAGAAGTCAAATAAAAGAAAGGGGTGTTTGGTTTGTTGTTTTATTCGGTTAGAGGAAAGTTGTAAGTAAATTTTTTTTAAAATAAAAGGTATGGTAAAATGTACATTATTTTAACATAGATTCGGCTAAGACACGAAATTAATCGGGGAGCACAAAATAAAAATAAATGAACTTCCGATGCTAAAATATGGGATTTATCGATTTCTCAAATGCTAAAACGGATAAATATTCCAAGCACGACTCCAATTTGACTAGGAACGTGAAATTTTCTAATCGAATAAAAGTAAAAATAAATTTTTTACTTAACGGTAAAAATAAGAATAAATTATAATAAATTTATTTACCTGAAAATACGAATTCTCACAATGTGCCTATGACTGCTATGTGAATGACATGAGATTGGTAGAACTTGTATGTGGATTATATGTGGTATTGTGAGCATCTTGTGATCTTGTGAACTTGTGATCTTCCGTCCTATGTATAGCTCCAGTTGGTAGGCTTTAGATGCGTGTTAACTTAGAAGCTTGAATCTTTGAGAGCGTTGGTATCTAGATTAGTGGTGTATTTATGGACCTTCGATAGCATGTGTTGCTATGTGGGTATCTTATCTATTGCATGTATTCACTGTCATATTGCATATTTGTCCACATTTTGAAACTATGACACAACAACTAGGTTGAAATCAAACCTACAAGCTAACCAACTTTATGTTGACCTTTTCGAGT